>JARJCM010000214.1:0-180336 GCA_029233265.1 Mycena alexandri
CTCTTCCGTGTTCTGCGTATGCATCATGTCGATTTGTTAAGTTTCGTGAGGTCCGTGGCGCTTTGGGGATTTATTTGGTGGTAGGCCTGGTGGCGTAACTGGTAACGCGCGCACTTGTAGTGCCACTTCTACGCAATATGACAGTTGCGAGACCCTCGTTCGATTCGAGGTCAGGCCATGTACCTTTTTCCCCACAGGAGAGAATCAACCGTGGGTCGACACCTTTTCTTTGACGTGTTGTAGTGTAGACCTGGTGGCGTAACTGGTAACGCGCGCAATTGTAGTTTCTTCACAATATTGCATAATTGTGAGTCCCTCGTTCGATTCGGGGTCGGGTCGTTTTTTGCTTCCCTTTTCCCACAGGAGAGAATCAACCGTGGGTCGACACCTTTTCGACGTCTTGTAGCGTAGACCTGGTGGCGTAATGGTAACGCGCGCATTGTCGGTCTCCTCGCAATATTGCATAATTGCGAGTCCCTCGTTTGAATCGGGGTCAGGTTGTTTTTGCAACCTTTTTCTGTGCGTGCTCCGTAGTGCGTATTTGCCTTTTTCAGCCACGGAGGGAGCGTATCACAAAGTGATAGCTCACACCGATATGGAAGGTGCCCAGCGGGCACGTGCTGCTGATGGTGTGCTTGGCTAGCGAATCGGACACCTCTTGGAGTTCGCGCAAAGTTGGCTCCATGACCGCGATGACGTGGAGGACGAGAAAGAGCGGGAAGGTCTCGACAAACAACACCATACATTGATGGCGCAGGGCCTTTTCCTTCTTGCTCTCATGCCTCACGCATTCGAAGCTCGAGGAATTACTACCAGCAAGTAACTCGAATGTGGTGCACGGCGCACGCCTGCAGAAATTGAACAAAGTTGAAAGGACTGCAGCAGCGGGTTCGACTCCCGGCGTTCGAATCAGAGCTTCCACGAACTTTCCACGAATTTTTTATCATTTTTCGGGTTGGGTTTTTTTCCGTTTGGCCTGCCGCCGTTGGGTTTCGTGACACGCTGGTAGGGTCGGTTTTCCATGAGCCGGGTCAAACTTAAAGCTTCAGCTCTTGCCAGGCCCGCCTTTTTGGTTTCACGCCGCGTCCCGACCGTGTCCCGTACAGAGAGAGGCACTCGACCACGCAAGAAATCGGACGTGGTGCAGCAGCACGGTGCACACCATCGAATCGGATGTCTTGTTCCCGGGTACCCTCCGCAAGGCCTTTCCCGGGCAAACCACAAATTCAACCACGCGCCGGTTAAGTGTTAAGTGCGTCCGAGAATAGGTTCACCGCACGCCGAATCATCGCTCACCTAACCAGGGTAGCACAGTGTTCGCCTAAAGGGTAAAGGCCTTTAGGAGGCCTTTATAAAGGCCTTTATGTTTTTGGGCGGAAAAACTTGGCCTTTATAAAGGCCTTTAGCTGTCATGTCATCAATTGGTCACACCGATTTGGAACCGGGAAGAGGTGGACGACGAACATTGAGCAAGTCTCTGAGGCCATATAGTCATCCCCAATAATCTGGCTGCATGAAAACCTATTTGGTGGAGTAGGACCATGTCCGGCTGTAAGCCCAGACCATCGGCAATGGCAGGGAGGGTTAGCAACTGAGGACACAGTTCTAGATGACAGTGGTATTGAGATAGATCCTGGGGGCAAATTTTGTGCTTGAAGGTAGTCCTTCACTGACTTAAGCGCGAATAAAATTGGCGGTGTTGGACCGCGTGGGAAATTGATTAAAGGCCTTTAGCTGCCCTTTAGCTAAAGGCCTTTAGAAATCTCAGACCCCAATTAAAGGCCTTTAGGGCGAACACTGGAGTAGCAGCACAACGAAGGACTCGAACGTGGTGTACGGCGCACGCCTGCATATTGTTTGTTTTCGGGGACGACTACCTACGGCAGGAGCTCCGGGTTCGACTCCCGGCGTTCAAATAGTGGCCAAATATTAGCCTTTTTATTCCTCCGTTTCCGCACCGCTAATCTACATCAAGTATTCCTTATTTCCGATTCGTGGCCGGCGGTTAGTGCTGGCCATAATATGATATGAATACGGTTTTGCTGTATTATATTTTATCCATATTGTATTCGTATTCAAGAGGCTGAATATGAATACAATATGAATATATCCAAATATATTCACTTTATATTCACCGTGACCAAATGACACCAATTCTGGTTAAAAGTAGGTCTCAGGCAAATTTTGTAGACACCCAAAGCATTGAAATACCACCCTGAGGTCATTTCAGTCCTTCCCAAGCTCATCCCCACCCAAACTTTGTGTACGGCCAATTCAACCTCGGTTCAACTTCACATCAAAATTGATTGATGGCAACAAGGCGGTTCAAAACAACTAGAATTTGACTAGAATTCAATGGTTTGAAACGAAATGTGAGAGGTACGCGGAATTCAAATCCCCTAAATAGATATTTGAGTGGATTACAGCTCTATTATGACCTTTTGGCCGGCAAAAGCGGTAGATCACTGTATTCAAATATATTCAGATACGCCGTAGCCATATTATATTATATCCATATTCTCTTCATCCCTTCTGGAGCGTATTGTATTCGTATTCAAGTGAATATATTCAAAATATATTTTTCCGTATCGTATTCTTGGCCAGCACTACCGGCGGTTGAATCTCACTTTCTCTTCTTAGGTACACTGAGTGGACAAAAAGAATGTCCGATCGGACTTCTGGTGTGTCAGTTGAAATGGAAGGGGTATAGGGATGGTCCTTGGTACTCAGAGTAGTAGTTAGCATACCCGGTGGTTGTTAGAAGATTTTGGGCTAGTTACTGATGCTGTGGGTAGATACTGCCAGCATCTTTATTACCTAATGAATTCTCAAATGCGGGTAGATTTTGATCCGCGTGCTGGGCGTGCGAAGTGTGCTGCGAAACAAAAGAAAGATGGTACTCTACATCTTCTCCTGCCTCGGTTCTTTAGCAAATTTGCATGGACATGTAACAGTGCTGGAGGAATTAATCCTGACAAACTCCGAGAGAGAGGAAGCATAGGGGAAGGAGGAAAAAGTACAACCTCGGAATTCGGAAAATATGATTGGGCAACGGAACAGATGGTAAGTAGGTTTGAACAAAGCTCATTCTGCGTTCATTTTAAAAGTTGTGGAACTGAGGGCTTAGCCCTGTAGATGTCTTCTGTGAAAAGTTGCGGGTGCTGGTTGGGTTGAAGTTGAATTTGAATGGTAGGGAGATTGATATTGTGGCATGGCATGCAACTTGAACTTGAAGTCCCAGTCTCGACGAAGCTAACAGACGAGTAGCAGTGCTATAAATCTGTTAGGGATTAGATGAAGGTCACCCCAGTTGGAAATATATCTTGAAGCAGGCGAGTACACTTTGTAGGCACAATGTGAAGGAATTTGCTTGAGTTATTATAGCCTGCTGAGATGCCTGAACCGCAATATTCAAATAACGGTGGTCCAACATCTTGGGGTACACGATTGGAGGATTATATTTATTTCTGACATGACTGCATTGGACATATTCCCGATAATCACAAGAGGCCGCGCAGCGGAGAAAAACAACTGAAGACAGCCATTCAAATTGTCAGTTACAAACTGCTACAATGAGCACACCCCTCTTTGTGCTGAAAAGCAAAGACAAATGAATCGAAGCTCCCCCCATTGGGGCTGGGTTATATCCTGGTTATATTGAACAGCCGCGCAGCGAAGAAAAAATTGAGGATTTAACTTGGGTTGGTGAAAACTTTGAGGGCTCATAAACCCAAAAGGGTGCTGCTCTCCTTCAACTGTCATGCCCATACATGAACCTCAAAATAGTTTCATAAATGAGGTTTCAAACAAATTATGTCAGGGTGAATTTCGGAAGATTTGGGGTCTTGAGAAGGACAGACATCTAACACTGAAAAGGATACTATTGGGGGGTATATTTAATACGAATTTCAGTGCATAGTACGTGGGCACGTTGAAAATTGACGCGTCGAAGACGCGCAAGCTGACGCGTTGTTTGCACCGATTGTGCATCAACTTCCACCGGCCCGGGGAATTTACCTTTTCGAGACGTCCAGCATCTCCATCAACCACGGGACCGGTGGCGGCAACACACAAGTACCCGGTCCAGATAATCGAAAAGGGTAATTCCCCACGATTTTCTTGGCAGATGCTCGGCAAAGACCGCGGTGCCCAAAACTGGCGCCGCAGGCCGGAAAAAAAAATTTGTGAGCAGACAGTTATCGAGATATAGATCCATTTTGATTCCCATCTAAGATTTGAAAGTGCTGGGGTAAATCTTCCCTCTCTCTTTCTTTCTCTTCCCTTCCTCTTTCCTTTTTGGGAATTTATTATTTCGCTGTCGAATCTACCCACAACACCAGTAACTAGCCAAATTTTGAGGTCGCTGAACATTTGATGGCCGAGATATGGCCGATTTCGGTGCAAAAGTCTCGTGATTTGGATCAACCTGTCAAACACAGACACATATCGCGTCTTGCTTCGCGCCGGCAATGACTCCCCCATCTCCGCGCTTTTGCACACTCCTGCCCACCCTCATTACCATCACCTATGGCCCGCCAAACCAGCCCCAGCGGTAAAACGAAGATTGTAGAGTGGGGAAAGGCGAGGAAGAGTCACAATTGGATTCGCGAGCATCTCAAGGGCCACAACAACATATCGGACCGCCAGATCTTGCGCATACAGAAGCGGTATACCGAGAAGGAGAACTACTACGATGTGGGGAAGTCCACCGGCCGTCCCCATAAACTGGAGCCCCGAGATACGCGAAAAGCACTCCGTCACCTTGCCAATGGCTCAGTCCGAAACGCAACGGAGCTGCAGCACGACTTTTTCCCGGAGGTTCACGTTAAAACTTTGAAGCGGGATCTTCGTAGTGGCAGGCATTACAGGAGGAGTGGGCGGCAATGGATGAGAAGTATATTGCTAAACTGTATGACTCGATGCCCCGGCGCGTGCAGGCTCTGTACGACGCGAACGGAGGGAGCACCCGCTACTAGTTTATTTGTGTCCAATTGTTGTTTACTACGCTCAAATCGCCGCATTTTGTCGGATGACATTTTTGGATATTCCCAGAAAAGGCTACTTTTGCGAAAAGTGTGCCATATCTCAACCAAACCCTTCCGGAATTGTGAGATTTTTGAACAGTACATGCTACGTATCCTGCTCTACAATATACATACCTCAAGTCAGGGTCAAAACACGTAAGTACTTTGCGCCACACCAAAAGTCCGATCGGAAATTCTTTTTGTCCACTCAGTGTACCCTCCTCTCGAGGTCCTCAACAGACTCTTAGACGAATCCCGCAGATTAATATATTAATATTCAAACAAAGCTCGACCGACCTGAGTTGAATTCCACGTCTGAGATGGCTCGGGGTCGAGGAGAGGAATTACGATACAGTCAAGCGATGCCGATAAGTAGGGTGGTGAGTCTCACGCTCTCATTTGACTTCGGTTGAACAACTGGTTCACCTGTTGCCAAGGTCGTCTTGCATGCCCGCGTCTGCGTCTGGCATGCGGCGTTACTCGTGTATACAACTGTTCGACGACGCAAGAAATCGCACGTGGTGCACGGTGCACGCCTGCAGAAGCTTTAGTTTATCTTTTCGACTACCTACGGCAGGAGGTCCGTGTTGGAGATTCAAGCCTGACCATGTTATCAGCCCATGTGGTTCACCATGCGGTTCGTTATCCGCCATGTGCATTTGTTATCTGTTGCTATGCATCCACATTGTTTCATTGATATGCTGATCTCTTTATTTGATATTCCTTATCTATTTGATATTCGCCTACATATAAAAGCTCGAGTACTTTCTGTAGTTTCCCCACTGGTTTGTAACCGGGCCTAACAGTCCTGAACTCTCTTTGCAATCACTCTTGTCTGGAAGTTCCTGCCGGAGCCAAATTCTACACAAACCAGTTCTAGCCTGCTGGTGGGCCTGCCCCCAATTCACCAGTAGTGTTGAGCCTGAGGTGCTCAGACCACCCAGAGACTATTGGAAGACATGTTCGACGTCAACCAATCCTCCACGACCCTTTCTTTGGTTTATCCTGTCGCGCAACTCCCGCCATTGGCTCGCCGCTGCAGACGACCTGTTCCTTTTGCCAAGTTGACGACTTTGGAAGACTTGCTGGATTTCCTGCGCTTCACTGCCGCAGAAGACCTGTCTATCCTGGGAGGTTCAATGCTTGTTGAACTCTCAGAGGCCATTTATCCCGTTGCACTCGGACGAAACCCTTTGTTGATTATCCCGTTAAATTCGGATGAACCCCTACTGTTTATTATCCCGTTGAATTCGGATGAACACCCACTGTTGATTATCCTGCAAGAGCAGATGAAACCTGTTGATTATCCTGCGACGGCAGATGACACCCAAACCCACACCTTTTCCGACGATTATATCTGGGACTCCATTCCTCTTGATCTTCGACATCCTTGGCTCCAGTTAATCGGTTCGATGACCTGGACCTCGAGACTAAAGAGAACCGAGGGGGGAAACAATGGAGAGGCGGACACTGTTGATGGTTGATGACGGTCGACCTATCCCATTTGCCCTGGAGAAGCAATGGAGATTCTCATTCCATCGATGATATCGTACACGCTGGTCTGCGACCCAGTGCTGTGCAAGACAACTTTTTTGTGGCAGAGTTTCAATTCTGAATGATTGTTCTTTCTTCCACATTCCGGGGGTGTATTCCTTTTTTCCTCGTTGTTGCTGTTCATGCTGGCGGGGGTGTGTTGGAGATTCAAGCCTGACCATGTTATCAGCCCATGTGGTTCACCATGCGGTTCGTTATCCGCCATGTGCATTTGTTATCTGTTGCTATGCATCCACATTGTTTCATTGATATGCTAATCTCTTTATTTGATATTCCTTATCTATTTGATATTCGCCTACATATAAAAGCTCGAGTACTTTCTGTAGTTTCCCCACTGGTTTGTAACCGGGCCTAACAGTCCTGAACTCTCTTTGCAATCACTCTTGTCTGGAAGTTCCTGCCGGAGCCAAATTCTACAGTCCGGGTTCGACTCCCGGCGTTCGAATCGTCGCGTTGGCCTTGATAAACTTTTTTTCCGCTGTCTTTGCCAGCATTGTGCCCTCAGGGTTGGTAGGTCTTTCTTCCCGCACGAATCGTCGCGTTGCCCTTGATAAACTTTTTTTCCGCTGTCTTTGCCAGCATTGTGCCCTCAGGGTTGGTAGGTTTTCCTTCCCGCACAACTCTCGTCTTTCTTCCTTGTTCTCAATTACTGCGTTCCGCCCCCAGGTAGACCCCCTCCCAGCTACTTGCGTCGACATACCTCTACCTACATCTACCCGTGTAGACGAAGGGGGTAGACGCAGGTAGATGGAACATGCATCTACTTGCGTCGACATGTCTCTACGTCATGTGGACGCGCCTCGGCTACGTTCGGCTACATGCGGCTACGTTCGGCTACATGCCGTCACCTCCGTCTACGCCCGTAGATCCACGTCGAGGTCCACCTGGCAATTGAGTTGAATTTTCCATGTGTGGGCCCGCAGGCTCACCACACTCGGCAGGTACGTGTTCATCTACGTTCAGCTACGTTCGGCCACGTTCGGCTACGCTCGGCTACGTTCGGCTACCGCCGTAGCCAAACGTAGCCGAACGTCGACACTCAATGTCTACGCGTGTAGCTGTAGGTAGATATACATGGCCGTCTACCCCATCGTCTACGTGGGTAGACGGAGGGTCCGTCTACCTGGGGGCGGAACGCAGTGAATCCCATGGACAGCGGCACAAAATTTATATTTAAATCTCACCTGACAAAGCTCACTGGCAACCGACCTAAAGTTTGACTTCAACTTGAATAGAGTATATTAGCAGGGGTTCACTTTACCTCCACCTAAACGAGGGGTATGGTACATCAGAGCGAGAAAATTGAACACGAACGTGGTGTGCGGTGCACGCCTGCAGAAGCTTCAGTTTATCTTTGCCTACGGCATCCGGGTTCGACTCCCGGCATTCGAATGGTGATGCCGGCAGCCGTTATAACACCCTTTTTATTCTTCCGTTTCCGCACTGCTAATCTACACCAAGTATTCCTTATTTCTGAATCGTGGACGGCGGTTGAATCAGTAAACTCATGCTTGCTGGGATCTGTTGAAGAATCGGGGAAGACACGCAAAGGTCTGTACAGATTTCTCTGCTACATCAGTTCGCGACTTTAATTGCAAATTGACTGTTCCGCCAGTTTGCACCGATTATCCTTGAATCTAAAGTGCATGCCTGCGGTGAACTGTGGAAAAATTGGACTGGCTCTCGGAAGGCCTGTAGGCCTTCCTAGTATCCAGTGAGGTTAAATCCCTCGATCTCTTCCATGAAGGGTGTGCCGAGATATTTATGGCAGATGTGCGGCGTCCATTGACTTTTACCCTACCAGGGACCATTCTTACCTTGTTCCCGAGCTAAATAATTAAAAGGGAGACTTACCTCGCCTTCTGGGCACGTTCACTGTGTTCCGCTATCGCCTAGACTTACTCTGCGTAGGTTCCCACGAGTCAGTGTAGGTATGCGTAGATGACTACACAGGCCCTGTCTAGCCGACTACTGTACTATTTCGGTCAATTCTCCGCGGCTGTGACCCGTGACACAAATTTTCGAACTTCAGTTTTCGAAAATCCGCTGGACCCACCGTGACCGGGGAAAAAAATCGAAAATGTCACCGAGACTGGCTTGTTGGCGTGGGGCTGAAGCACTGCTGAAAGCACACAATTCTGGCTTAATTTGCTAGGGTTGAACCAAAGTTAGATCAGTGTTACTTACCGTTGCAAGACTAGCCCCGAAGGGCCATAGACACCCAGAAAACAGGTAGCCAGCAGCAGATATTCGCTGGTTGAGCAGCAGCAATTTCCAGTTTGGCATTTGAGTGAGCGGTGCAATTTTTCAACCTTAGGGCATTGTGGGGGAGAAAATTGGATTTTTCAACTTGTTTTCGTCGATTTTGTGACTTCTTTTCAATGTTCGAAAATGCTCCTGGTGACCCGTGACAGGTTCGAAAATTTTCTGAAATTTTGAGGCCTGTGACGTGTGACTTACGAATTGAGCGAAATAGTACAGTACGCGCAATCTATTTATAGGTTCCCACGGCTCTGCGTAGGCGACCTAAACTTACTATTTGTAGTTGAGTATAGGTGAGTCTAGCTACCTACACTCACCTGCACTCACTTACACTGGCCAATTGCCTCCAACCAGTCCTTTTTGAGTGCGCGTGGCCCTCTGCCGGTCGTTGTGTCAGTCCTCAAGGCTACTACGATCAAAAACACATCAAGTTTAAGCTCTCGCTTGCCCTGTGGCGTGAAAATTCTGCACAGATGCATAATGTTTTCTGCAGCGTGTCGGTCCTTCTCCTCCGTCTACCATGTACCAAGACAGGGAAGAGCAACGTAGCCACTCACGATCTCGTTTTTATGGGGACTATTGACCTACAATGGGTCTTTCCCGCTCAGTGTAGGTGCCTACACACACCCATGCTTTCCTACGCAGACTCGTGAACAGCTAGCCATACCTACACAGACTTCCACTCACCTCCACTCAGCTAAAAAGATTCTGCGTAGTCGCCTAGAAATAGTGGTCTTTGTAGCTATGTGTAGATCACCTACACTGACCTATGTCTAGAGGATAGCGGAACGCAGTGGTTGCACGATAAGGAGGGTAATAGGAACACATTGGGTGTGCAAGGGCTGGATATTCCCAATAGCAATTGTAGTAGGTCACCATGTAAGTGGGTCCAGTCAAGGAAGTTACATCATTCGAATCATTTGCACCCTCTCACGTACTATCAGCGGGAAAATCACCTACTAGCATACAAAGATAATCCTTTCTAATAGGCCCTCATTGTCTTCCACAAATTTATTCACATTTTTGGAGCCGTTGTGCGCGAACTTGAATGCCGCCGCCGACCTTGATGGCGGCGATGGCGCACATCAATCACATCGGCACGCGCCGGATGTGATGGCTTCGCGCTCAATAAAAGAGATCCCTGAGATATCACTGGTATCTCTATGTTGTTGCGTGGGTGGCTGGTATTTTCTTCAGGAATTTACCTCCATTTTAGCCCCAGTGCGGACTCGGCGGCGGGTTTGTCGGCTGCTGATTGCAGTGATCAGGCGGCGGCGCGCCCGCGCCGCCGCCTTTGATGGGAGATAGTTGCACTTTGATGAGCTAAGTAGCGAAGTTATTGAAGTTATTGGATACATACCCCGACATCAGGCGCGATGGCGCGCCGCCGTCATTGATGGGAACTGTTGGAGATGTGAAGATATTGAATACCTACGGTAAATAGCAGTTGTAATAGCTCTGAAGTTATCGAAAGATATTGAATACATACCTTTTAGCGCGATGTCTCTAAATTGAGGTTGATATCAGCTACATATCACCCGCTTATTTACAGCCTACAGTGGGCTGTACAGGTGGTCTATAATGGCTCATCTCTTCTACCCAACCAACAGTGATGCCGCCGACCTCCGACCTCAAGTTCTCAATGAAGGGTATATCAGAGCGAGTAGAGCGGACGTGGTGCGCGGCGCACGCCTGCAGAAGCTATTGATTGTCTCTATGACTACCTACGGTAGGAGCTCCGGGTTCGACTCCTGGCGTTCGAATAGTCGCCTTCAAGTTGGCCTTGAGAACCTTTTTTGTTGGGTTATCAAGCGTTGGTAAGTAGGTCCTTCTTCCCGCCCAACTGAGTTCGGGCCTGCAAATGAACTTAGCAGCTGAGATACCAGAGATAGATGGGGGAGCGGTGGGAATTCAACGGATGCAGTATTGCTTTAATAGACGCGATCGCTGTCGTACACAGCTTAACGAAGGATAAATTGACATTGCTGGGCAGGGGGAAGCAGCCGTGCCCTTCGGCCTGAGCCTGGTCTCAGGGAAGGTTGTGGCGTCTCCCACGACATTCCAACTGCCAGATGGAACAATCTTGGAACAATCCATCATACTAGTCACTGCCTCGTGCTTGGAAAAATTGGCGCATCGCAGCCAGACAATTCCTGGAATGTACCTTAACAGCTTTGTAATTAGCCTCGTTTCTTTCAAAGAATTTCTGACCGGCTACAACGCGCCGGCCTACGGACCAATATACAGCACATATTCTAGGACCATTGCATGCGGACCTTTTACGTTATCGGCCCCATTTGCTCCGGCGATCGGAGATATCGGAGATTGAACGCAATTAAATATCACCGTTTTCCTCCCACCCACACACACACTTCCTACCCCGCACCATGAGTGACCAGACCGCTCCACGTCCACGCAGGCAGCTTCCGAACTTCAAGTTTCGAGTCCTCATCGCTGGGCGAGCAAATGCCGGGAAGACCACCATTCTGCAGCGAGTGTGCGACACAACGGAGAGTCCAGAGACATACAGAATGGTGGATGGTGAACGCACAAAGGTCGAGTCAAAGACCTCACACGCACCATTGCGCATTGTACTAATGGGCCAGCAGATTCAACTCATTCCGACATCAGATGTGCGCTGTGGTACTGGTACCTTCATGGCCTTTAGTTAACGTGTATTCTTTTTAGCGCGGAGAGCACAACATTACAGACGAGCTCGAGTTCTCGAATCACAATGGATATGTATTCCATGATTCGTGTGGACTGGAAAACGGGAGCACGAAGGAGCTGAAGACTCTTCAAGAATTTGTTTGTCAACATGCTGAGAAGAAGAGCCTTCGTGAACAACTGCATGTCATTTGGTGTGTAGCGCCCTTTTTCTTGAGACTAGGGGTTATGTTTATTTTCAGGTACTGTATACCAATGGACGATCATCGTCCCGGTTTGAATGTCGATCCACTCCACGCACTTCAGATCGATAATAATGGTATACTACTGGCCTATCATCCAGTCTGCTCTAATTGTCTGCACAGTTCCTGTGATCGCTGTATTCACAAAGTTGGATGCATTTAGGCGAAACACACGTATGGACTTGGAGGACGAGGAGCAGGCGGGTGATGACTTGGACATGCTGACCAACCAGAGATGCAAGGAGATCTTCCAGAGAGAATGCTTGGACAAGATTGGGGACACAACTCCATTTGTGCTTCTGGAAGGTCAGTTATCACGTGGCTGATGAGCATTTTTATACCTGATTTCTGATTTTGGGAATAGGGATGAATGATCCTGCTGCACATTGTGATGAGCTTATCCAAACTACGGCGGAGGCTCTGGATAGCGGCACAGTAACTCTTATGCTTTTGGCAGTACAGACAAAGAATCTCGAGCTATCTGTTCAACGTGCAGTACAGAAAAGTCTCAAAGTGTTCAGTGCAGTACGTGTCATATACCAATGGATAGCAGCTGTTCAAAACACATCACATATAGGGTCCGCCGGTATTGACGAAAGGTCAGAAATTTGGGCCTGCATATCTGACTCTATGTTGACATCTCTCTTCTGGGGTAGGTGGATTTAGAAAGAAAATTAAAAAGTCTGTCACCAAGGCCTTAGCACGGGCGCCGTCCTCCACTGAGGACGTAGTCAACGAATGCTTACGAGCATTTCCATGGTTATGGGCAAGTGTTAACATGATGACGTTGCATGTTTGAACTGATAAGAAAGTTTGGTGTGCATAATCAGTGGGTGAGTCCCACCTGATGTGCTCCCCATTGCACCGCTGCTGACTGTGATGTGCTGTGCACCGTCAGCTGGTGCGTCCAATCAACACCCTCTTCATTGCACCGCCGCTAACTGTGATGCACGGTGTGCGTGATCAGGATGTGAGTCTGACCCAATACCCGCTCCATTGCACCGCTGCTGATTGTGATGCGTGGTGTGCGTGATCAGGATGTGAGTCAGATTCAACACCTGCTCCATTGCACCGCCGCTAACTGTGATGCACGGTGTGCGTGATCAGCCGGTGAGTCCGACCCAACACCTGCTCCACCGCCGCTGACTGCAATGCGCCGTACACTAGCAGCTGGTGAGTCTGACCCAATACCCGCTCCATTGCTCTTCCACTGACTGTGATGCGCTGTGTGGGCGATCAGGCTGTGAGTCTGACCCAAGACCTGCTCCATTGCACTGCCACTGACTGTGATGCGCCGTATGCACAATCAGGCTGTGAGTCTGACCCAAGACCCCCATTGCACTGCTGCTGACTGTGATGCGCCGTGTGCACAAACAGGCTGTGAGTCTGACATAAGACCCGCTCCATTGCACTGCCGCTGACTGTGATGCACTGTATGCACAATTAGGCTGTGAGTCTGACCTAATACCAGCTCCATTGCACTGCCACTGACTGTGATGCGCCGTGTGCGCAATCAGTATGTGAGTCTGAGCCAACACCTGCCCCATTGCACTGCCACTGACTGTGATGTGCGGTGTGCCCAATTAGCATGTGAGTCTGAGCCAACACCTGCTCCATTGCACTGCCACTGACTGTGATGCGCGGTGTGCATGATCAGGATGTGAGTCTGACCCAAGACCTGCTCCATTGGACCACCGCTGACTGTGATGCGCCATATGCACCATCAGCTGGTGAGTCCAACCCGACACCTGCTCCATTGCACTGCCACTGACTGTGATGCGCTGTGTGCACGATCAGCATGTGAGTTGCACCCAAAGCCCGCTCCATTGCACTGCCACTGACTGTGATGCGCCGTGTGCGTGATCAGCTGGTGAGTCCGACCCAACACCTGCTCCATTGGACCGCCGCTGACTGTGATGCGCCGTATGCACTATTAGCCGGTGAGTCCGAGCCAACACCTGCTCCATTGCACTGCCACTGACTGTGATGCACCGTGTGCACAATCAGCATGTGAGTCGGACCCAACACCCACTCCATTGCACTGCCATTGACTGTGATGCGCTGTGTGCATGATCAGGTGGTGAGTCCGACCCAACACCTGCTCCATTGCACCGCCGCTGACTGTGATGCATTGTGTGCCCAATCAGCTGGTGAGTTCGACCCAACACCCGCTCCATTGCACTCCCACTGACTGTGATGCACCGTGTGTGTGATCAGGATGTGAGTCCGACCCAACACCTGCTCCATTGCACCGCTGCTGACTGTGATGTGCGGTGTGCGCCATCAGGATGTGAGTGTGATTCAACACCTGCTCCATTCCACCGCACTGACTGTGATGCACCATGTGCGGCATCAGAAAGTGAGTCCTACCTGATGCCCTCTCCATTGCACCACTGCTGACTGTGATGTGCTGTGTGTGCCATCAGCGTGTGAGTCCAACCCAACACCCTCTTCACTGCACCGCTGCTGACGACGATGTGCGCTGTGACATTAGTCTGTAAGTCTGCCACAACCTCTTCCTCACCCACTATTTGCCCTCCAACCTGTCATTGTCTAGCGGCCCCTACGTGATTCCTTGCTCAAATTTGCTGAAAATGTGAGCCAGCTGCCTTGCTTATATGGCTTCTCTTCTTGACCTTATCAAGCTTCAAAATCATGCGGGTCAGGATCACAGTTCACACTGCTTCCTTATCATTGGTGCTGTCCCCACTTCCTTCTACTCTATCTCAACTTTACCTTGCCCTCACAGCTTTAATCGCTGTGGTACGCTATGCCACCATCACTTTCATCAATATGCACATCTCTGCGGATGATGCACTGAATGAGGCTTATCGGCAAGCACCCAATGTGCTACCAAAGCTCTCGGAATGGATCGCTTCCTCAACAGCCCAGGCTGATGATATTGTTGCATTCATCAATTCCATGTCGTGGTGGGTGTTCTTTGCTGTTCATCCCTTCAATGAAGCCCTAGTTGAACTCTGGTCTACAGGGATATGAACGTCCCGCATGGACTATCAAGTTGAAGCAAGGATGGATTGGGAAGTGGTGTTCTTGTAGCTGGGTTTTGGAATACCATGCTGTGCTTCAGTTTACTGCACGCACAAGTAAAGTGATGGGATTCTCAGACAACATATTCCAGTGCCGTCAGGTCAATCTCACCTGAAGCAGCCGCATTCAACTTGGTCACCGAGCGTAATTGAATTCTTGATGGTAGGTATGCTCCTGTGAAAGATATTGAAAGGTTTAGGTCACAAAGGTTCATGAGTATCCCCTCAAAATCTGCTCCATTTGGGTAATTAAGATACACAGACAGAGGTCACATTCAAGGTGGCCTACCTAGAGAAGCTCGCCAATTGATACTCTCTTCCCGGAGTTGAACTCATATAAATTGAACCAAATTTCCCAATCTGAACTTGGTGCCTTTCAGGACCCCATAATCTGGGCAGTGGAGTCGCGTCAACCACGCATGGGACATGACAACAGAGTGTGGCTATTTTCTCCTTGAGAAAGCAGTGGACACGAACAAAACATGCACCGGCATCCATAACCACCCCATCAGCATGAATGGTCATGGACTCCATGCATGACTTTCTTAGTTTCCACCTCAGACATCAAACCCAAATCACAGCAGGAGGTCCGGATTTGACTCCCGTACACTGGTTGGGAGATTCAAATTTTTCACCTCAATTTACGGTGAAAAATGTCGTTTGTTTTTCAGACATTTTTCACCGAGAAAAGAGGTGAAAAATTTAAAACTTTTTCACCACTATTTCAAGTGGAATTCAAGGTGAAGAACTTGAAACAAAATTCATAATGTTTTACACCAACTATTCACCCAAAATTCACCGGGATTTTTACGCATTTTTCACTGAGAAAAGAGGTGAAAAATTTAAAACTTTTTCACCACTATTTCAAGTGGAATTCATAGTGGAAAACTTGAAACAAAATTCATGAGTTTTACACCAACTATTCACCCAGAATTCAGCGGGAATTTTACGCATTTTTCACTGAGAAAAGAAGTGAAAAATTCAAAACTTTTTTCACCACTATTTCCAGTGGAATTCAAGGTGAAAAACTTGAAACAAAATTCATGAGTTTTACACCAACTATTCACCCAAACTTCAGCGGGATTTTTACGCATTTTTCACTGAGAAAAGAGGTGAAAAATTCAAAACTTTTTTCACCACTATTTCCAGTGGAATTCAAGGTGAAAAACTTGAAACAAAATTCATGAGTTTTACACCTCAAAATTCACCTCTATTGCCACCCGGAAATTGGGGTGGAAAATGTAAAACATTTTTCACAACAATGTTCAGCGGAAAAAGTGCTGAAAAATTTGTGAAAAAAGCGATAAAGAAATGCGGTGAAAAATTTGTGAAAATTTTGAAACTGGGGTTCACATTTTTCACATATTTTTCACATTGTTTTCTACTGTAATTTTTGGTGAAAAATGTAATGAAATATACATGTTCTTTTTCAGCCCATTTTACACCAAGAATACCACTGAAAAAGTTAAAACATTTTTCAGAAGTTTTTCACTTGGAACTGAGGTGAAAAACTTGAAATATTTGAATTCAAGTTTTTTGGTGAAAAATGTGAAATTTTGAATTTTGAATTTTCCAGCTCAAAATTCAGGAGTTTTTCAGGTGAAAATATTGGTGAAAAACTTGAAACCTGGTCGTCTGAAGATGACATTCCCTTTTCTCTTCTCCAGTTATCCTTTGAGTGCGTGACAGAATAGAAACGGTTTTAAACTGTTTCAAAAGTACAACATGTTAAGGAGACAAACTTGGAGATATCACAGGGTGAGGACGTTGTGGAACCAATCAGATTTTGTTATTTGGTGAGCAAGCTTTCTGCTGCAGATCTGTGGCACATCAAATATCTTGGACGAAGGTGTCCCTGGGTCTCTCATAGGGTGGTCAGAGTGCACATTCATTATTTTTCACGTTTTCGTGTTATTTTTCTCGCATTCTTGTGTTTTCATACTGATTCTCGTCCTTTGAGGATATAGTATGATGTTCGCCTTGAATGTTTGTTATTCGGCCTTTTTTCACTTTTTCGTACTTTACAGCTCTTTGCGGATGTAATGACACTAGCTAAATTTAGAAAGAAAGAACAACTTTTGATCCGACTTTTTGTCTCGCTTGTTTCTCACTCAAAACTGAATGGATTAGGGTCATTTCAACGGTTTTGAGAACGGCCTAATCAGGCCTATTGATTGCTATGGGTCTCACTCCTTAGTTGGAATTTTTCAGGTACCCCATAATTCGGCCTTGGGGTGCCAAACCTGAATGGAGTTTGTCAGTACTCACTCAATTCTGATCCGATTTCCTTGAAACCAGGTGCATATTGAAGGTAGGGGTCTGGCAAAGGCTACCATGACAACACACAATGCTTTTGCACCAAGGCAACTGAACTCTTCACCATTTTGGAGATATTATGCTCCACAAGATGTACACCAGGTGCGAGACAATATGAAGCAGGATGTCAACTATTTCTCTTGGTACTCGGGCTGTGCATGGCGAGTTGCCGCTTGATGGCCTCGATCCACCGGTTGGGAGATTTCAGTTTTTCGGCACAATGTACGGTGAAAAATGTTGTTTGTTTTTCAGACATTTTTCACTGAAAAAGGTGCCTGCGTGAGAGGCAGTTTCCGGACCGATTTTTCTGCCAAAATGGCACACGCATTGCTATGCTCCCCTGAGACCCATCACTGCCTTGCTTTGCGATATCTGACCCACGGCAGAAAATCCGCGGGCCAAACTATAAAAACTGCCCAAATGAGCCTGTTTTCCCTGCATCAGGGGATTATTCTGCCCACGTGAGAGGCAGTTCCGCACCGATTTTTCTGCCCAAATGGCACACGCATTGCCATACTCCCCTGAGACCCATCACTGCCTTGCTTTGCGATATCTGACCCACGGCAGAAAATCCGCGGGCCAAACTATAAAAACTGCCCAAATGAGCCTGTTTTCCCTGCATCAGGGGATTATTCTGCCCGCGTGAGAGGCAGTTCCGGACCGATTTTTCTGCCAAGATAGCACACGCATTGCCATACTCCCCTGAGACCCATCACTGCCTTGCTTTGCGATATCTGACCCACGGCAGAAAATCCGCGGGCCAAACTATAAAAACTGCCCATATGAGCCTGTTTCCCTGCATCAGGGGATTATTCTGCCCGCGTGAGAGGCAGTTCTGCACCGATTTTTCTGCCCAAATGGCACACACATTGCTATGCTCCCCAGGGACCCATCAGTGCCCCCGGTGCAATATCTGACCCCCGGTAGAAAATCCGCGGGCCAAACTATAAAAACTGCCCAAATGAGCCTGTTTTCCCTGCATCAGGGGATTATTCTGCCCACGTGAGAGGCAGTTCCACACCGATTTTTCTGCCCAAATGGCACACGCATTGCCATACTCCCCTGAGACCCATCACTGCCTTGCTTTGCGATATCTGACCCACGGCAGAAAATCCGCGGGCCAAACTATAAAAACTGCCCATATGAGCCTGTTTCCCTGCATCAGGGGATTATTCTGCCCGCGTGAGAGGCAGTTCTGCACCGATTTTTCTGCCCAAATGGCACACACATTGCTATGCTCCCCAGGGACCCATCAGTGCCCCCGGTGCAATATCTGACCCCCGGTAGAAAATCCGCGGGCCAAACTATAAAAACTGCCCATATTAGCCTGTTTTCCCTGCATCAGGGGATTATTCTGCCCACGTGAGAGGCAGTTCCGCACCGATTTTTCTGCCAAGATAGCACACGCATTGCCATACTCCCCTGGGACCCATCAGTGCCTTGCTTCGCGATATCTGACCCTCAGTAGAAAATCCGCGGGCCGAACTACAATATTGTGTGTGCCATCCTGGCAGAAAAATTGCTGCAGAATTGCAGCTTGCCCGGGCAAACCCACCTGAAGTGCCGAGTGTCGGGTGTCTGGCCGACGGATCTTCTACCGTGGGTCAGATATTGCAAATCGCAAAGCAAGGCATTGATGGGTCTCAGGAGAGCATAGCAATGCGTGTGCCGTGTTGCCAGAAAAATCGGTGTGGAACTGCCCCTCACGTGGGCCAAACAACCTACAGTGCTCATATTTTGTAGTTTGGCCCGCGGTTTTTCTACCGAGGGTTGGATATCGCAAAGCGAGGCACTGATGAGTCCTGAGGGAGCATAGCAATGCAGGTGGTGTGTTGGCAGAAAAACCGGTGCAGAACTGATATCGGCTGCAGATCTCTACTGTGGGTCAGATATCACAAAGAGGGGCATCAATGGGTTCCTGGGGAGCAAAGCAATCCAGGTGCCATGTTGGCAGAAAAATCAGTGTGGAATTGCCTCTAATGCAGGCAAAATAACTCTGGGAATTGGGCTTTCGGCAGGCAAATTTTCTGCCAGAAATTTGTAGCGAGGCAAATGTCTTGGGCAAAAATCTCTGTGGGTACGGAGGAGGTGTAGTGGAAAAGATGCCATATTCGGAGAAAAACTGGTGTGCAAATGCTTCAGATGCAGGCAAACAATGGGTGGTGGGGGGCGCGGGGGAGCTCGATGGGCGGGCAGGTGGGAAGGAGTGGGAGTGCAGGCAGTAAGCGGTGAGGACAGTGGTGTCGACGGTGGTGTCTTGATTTATTTGTAAATATATTCTCTTTGTAGGCTTGAAGATGTGCTGTTAAGCAACAGATCATGTTTACTGACCGACAGAGGCGTGCTGCTTCTGATCTCTTGCAGTTGAACCACTGCGCACGGTGTCGCGTGCCAATGTCCAAATTTTGGCTCGTGGGCGTTCTTTGTTTTCTCTTTGCAATTGATAAGAAATTTCACTGCATGGGCAGCGGGCCTTCTATTTAATCAAAACATCTGGTTTCAATTCCTGGGAAGCTCGACCCTGAAAGCTTAGACCAGGCGGTATATACAGGCACGCACCTGGTCGGGTGTCTGGCCCGCAGATTTTCTACCGTGGGTCAGATATTGCACCGGGGGGCACTGATGGGTCCCTGGGGAGCATAGCACTGTGTGTGCTATCTTGGAAGAAAAATTGGTGCGGAACTGCCTCTCACGCGGGCAGAATAATCCCCTGATGCAGGGAAAACATGCTCATATGGGCAGTTTTTGTAGTTTGGCCCGCAGATTTTCTAACGTGGGTCAGATATTGCACCGGGGGGCACTGATGGGTCCCTGGGGAGCATAGAAATGTGTGTGCTATTTTGGCAGAAAAATCACTACAGAATTGCAACTTGCGCGGGCAAACCCACCTGAAGTGCCGAGTGTCGGGTGTCTGGCCCGCAGATTTTCTACTGCGGGTCAGATATTGCACCAGAGGGCACTGATGGGTCCCTGGGGAGCATAGCAATGTGTGTGCTATCTTGGCAGAAAAATCAGTGCGGAACTGCCTCTCACGTGGGCAGAATAATCCCCTGATGCAGGGAAAACAGGCTCATTTGGGCAGTTTTTATAGTTTGGCCCGCGGATTTTCTGCCGTGGGTCAGATATCGCAAAGCAAGGCAGTGATGGGTCTCAGGGGAGCATAGCAATGCGTGTGCCATTTTGGCAGAAAAATCGGTCCGGAAACTGCCTCTCACGCAGGCACCTTTTTCAGTGAAAAATGTCTGAAAAACAAACAACATTTTTCACCGTACATTGTGCCGAAAAACTGAAATCTCCCAACCGGTGGATCGAGGCCATCAAGCGGCAACTCGCCATGCACAGCCCGAGTACCAAGAGAAATAGTTGACATCCTGCTTCATATTGTCTCGCACCTGGTGTACATCTTGTGGAGCATAATATCTCCAAAATGGTGAAGAGTTCAGTTGCCTTGGTGCAAAAGCATTGTGTATTGTCATGGTAGCCTTTGCCAGACCCCTACCTTCAATATGCACCTGGTTTCAAGGAAATCGGATCAGAATTGAGTGAGTACTGACAAACTCCATTCAGGTTTGGCACCCCAAGGCCGAATTATGGGGTACCTGAAAAATTCCAACTAAGGAGTGAGACCCATAGCAATCAATAGGCCTGATTAGGCCGTTCTCAAAACCGTTGAAATGACCCTAATCCATTCAGTTTTGAGTGAGAAACAAGCGAGACAAAAAGTCGGATCAAAAGTTGTTCTTTCTTTCTAAATTTAGCTAGTGTCATTACATCCGCAAAGAGCTGTAAAGTACGAAAAAGTGAAAAAAGGCCGAATAACAAACATTCAAGGCGAACATCATACTATATCCTCAAAGGACGAGAATCAGTATGAAAACACAAGAATGCGAGAAAAATAACACGAAAACGTGAAAAATAATGAATGTGCACTCTGACCACCCTATGAGAGACCCAGGGACACCTTCGTCCAAGATATTTGATGTGCCACAGATCTGCAGCAGAAAGCTTGCTCACCAAATAACAAAATCTGATTGGTTCCACAACGTCCTCACCCTGTGATATCTCCAAGTTTGTCTCCTTAACATGTTGTACTTTTGAAACAGTTTAAAACCGTTTCTATTCTGTCACGCACTCAAAGGATAACTGGAGAAGAGAAAAGGGAATGTCATCTTCAGACGACCAGGTTTCAAGTTTTTCACCAATATTTTCACCTGAAAAACTCCTGAATTTTGAGCTGGAAAATTCAAAATTCAAAATTTCACATTTTTCACCAAAAAACTTGAATTCAAATATTTCAAGTTTTTCACCTCAGTTCCAAGTGAAAAACTTCTGAAAAATGTTTTAACTTTTTCAGTGGTATTCTTGGTGTAAAATGGGCTGAAAAAGAACATGTATATTTCATTACATTTTTCACCAAAAATTACAGTAGAAAACAATGTGAAAAATATGTGAAAAATGTGAACCCCAGTTTCAAAATTTTCACAAATTTTTCACCGCATTTCTTTATCGCTTTTTTCACAAATTTTTCAGCACTTTTTCCGCTGAACATTGTTGTGAAAAATGTTTTACATTTTCCACCCCAATTTCCGGGTGGCAATAGAGGTGAATTTTGAGGTGTAAAACTCATGAATTTTGTTTCAAGTTTTTCACCTTGAATTCCACTGGAAATAGTGGTGAAAAAAGTTTTGAATTTTTCACCTCTTTTCTCAGTGAAAAATGCGTAAAAATCCCGCTGAAGTTTGGGTGAATAGTTGGTGTAAAACTCATGAATTTTGTTTCAAGTTTTTCACCTTGAATTCCACTGGAAATAGTGGTGAAAAAAGTTTTGAATTTTTCACTTCTTTTCTCAGTGAAAAATGCGTAAAATTCCCGCTGAATTCTGGGTGAATAGTTGGTGTAAAACTCATGAATTTTGTTTCAAGTTTTCCACTATGAATTCCACTTGAAATAGTGGTGAAAAAGTTTTAAATTTTTCACCTCTTTTCTCAGTGAAAAATGCGTAAAAATCCCGGTGAATTTTGGGTGAATAGTTGGTGTAAAACATTATGAATTTTGTTTCAAGTTCTTCACCTTGAATTCCACTTGAAATAGTGGTGAAAAAGTTTTTAAATTTTTCACCTCTTTTCTCGGTGAAAAATGTCTGAAAAACAAACGACATTTTTCACCGTAAATTGAGGTGAAAAATTTGAATCTCCCAACCAGTGGTATGACCTTTTTTTTTTACCAAATATTATTAGGGTCGTTGTGGAAGTGCGACTCGCCCCGCTCATCGCCTTCGGGTTATGAGCCGGTTTCGAACTCAAACCAAATTCCTCAAGACGATATCCCTTATTTTATTTTATTCATACTCATGATTCATTTCGCTTATTTTGCATTTAAACTCATGTCAAATACTCTCATACCCTCAGATTTGCTTTACCTCTCCGCAACCACGACATTCCGTATCTTACCTCCAAGCTATTCTACAGGACACTTCAAGCACGAATATTCATACATCCATCAAATATTATATTCTGGTCATTTTGCACTTTACTTTACATTCCGTACTCACTCTTCTCATATACCACAGACTCTCAATATTTTTCCTACCTACTGCCAACGCGAAGAGTTGAACCGGTCCTCGGGCATCTCGGACTACGCCGGGGATTGATCTAGAGATGGATTGGGCACCCATTCTCGGCGCTGAGCGGGGCAGCGTACATCTCCCTATTCCGTATTTGCGTAGCTCCCGGATTGCTGTTGACGGTTCGACTTTAGCTACGGCTTTTACATTTTCCAACCACGGACAATTTACGTATCGCTGTTTTGGACTATTTTCATCGGATCATTACCTCACCTTACCTCTCTTTACATCTCACCACGACGTCGAATCGACATTTTGCTGATACTTCGCGCGAATCCACCTTCATTTGAGTCTATCTGAGCTAAGTTTACTATTATACCTTCCTTAGTTATCGTCCTACAGTTACTGTGATTATTCCCAGGCACCACATTCATTTTCACTGCAAGCCTCGATACTCACCCGGCACGACCTAGACACGACCTCAGTCCGCCTCCGGACAACCCTTTTCTTCGACAGTGGAGCCCACCGCGAGGGGTGTCGGTTTTCCGTTGCTGGATACCTAGCTGAGTGCTGCAGTTTCCAATTTCGCTTTTATTTTTACCTCCACTCTCCCTCCATGATTTTCTCCTACACACCATGTCTTTGAGCTATCCACCCGTTCCCTACGCTCCCTTGAGTTCACCGAGCGCTTCCCCTCACGTCATTCGTCTTCTAAATCCCATGCCCATCCCGCGCACGCCAAACGCTCCATACTTTGATGAGCGAGGTGTCCGAGCTTTCCTCACGCTTATTCTTCAACATGGTTCTTGCGCAGGAATTACAAATGCTGATGAGCTCGTTTCTTTCATAGTGCGATATTCCTCCGATCGCGTCCGAGCGGTGATTCAATACATCCCCGAGCTTGACGAAGACATGCCGAGCCGAACCTGGAGCGCAGCCGAGCAGCAAATGCTACTTCTATACGGATCTTCGGACGAGGAGCGCCGCGTTTCTGAGCAAGAACTTCTGGAATTCTGTCGAGAACGTTCCGCTAAGCCACCCTTTCGCAGCAAACTCGAAGTTGAGCTATACTTACGCAGTTTTCAGTATATTGCAGCGCCTCTTTTGAGACAGCAAGACATTACCATTGCGCAGCGCGATTACTACTTCGTGAGCGGCATCCCCTGTGCGATCAAGAACTGGTTTATTCTTCGCGTTCCCGAGTCCCAAAGTACGCGTTCGAATCCGATTCCGATAGCTGACACGTTAGGTATTCTTTACGGCTACTTCGACCCTGACGAGCTGTTTCCCGACCTTTGGGACGCTCTTGGGAATTTTTCTGAACCTGCTGAGTCACTTACCTCCTCAATCGAGCATCGTACAAATCCACTGCAATCGATTCCACTGAATTCAGTGCTGTTCTATTCACCTATCCGACTTTCGAAACCTCGAACTCTCCCTGTGCCGCTACCAGAGACTGTTTCCCCCGCCGAGTCCGCCAAAAATCGAGCCTTCCCCCAATTCGTCTCCAGCGTCGTCTACGTCTTCGCTACTCGAGTTCGAGCTGCCTGCCGTGCCGGAACGTAAACGAGTCCACTGGGATCTTGACAATGCCGACCGACCTGATCAAGACTTCACCGTTGACGAACAATTCAAAGTATCCCCCTCTGACGACGAGCTAGCTCAAGATACCGTCAAGTCTACTCATCGTGAACACGAACCTGATTTTGTTGAGCACATATACAAGGGAAGTACACTAGACTCCTATGAAGAATATCCGATTACTGACCGCGTTTCTGGGTTCTATTGGGCTCTCGGCGAACTGAAACATTTAGCAACGCGCCAAGATGTTGACCAAGTTTCTGTAGCAGATATTGCAAGAAGTATTCAAGCGGAGCTGGAGCAATGTTTGACAAGCGCGTCGTGTGGATACGTCGGGTTACAGATAAGTCCCCACAGCTCTTTCATTGACAATGATTCTGGCAGTGTTTCAGAGATTGTTATGGATATAACGAAGCCGACCGACCCTTGGACAACATCTTCAGAGATCGATGACGACTACGAGCGCTATCTCGCGGGTCAATATGACAATATTGAGCTAAGTCTTTCCGATACTTCTGAAGTTTCCGATTCTTGCGACATCACAGTGAGCGACAGCAGCAGTGTTTTCGATTCTGTGACAGATTTTGAAGCCGACTTTTCGCTGAGTTCATGTTCAGAGCCCGATGATACTGACCAGAGTTTTGAGCCAGGCATGAATTTCCGCAAGAGTTTGTTTCTGAGCGACGTTCAATTTCCCGAGTTCACCGAGCAGTGCCGTTACATGGAGACTATCGCTATTTTCGATTCAGAGCCCTCCGCGCTAAGTTATTCGCTTTCGTACGCAACTTCTGATGCTGCATTCGATCCAGATACAGATTCACCCAAACCCACCGATGCTCAGCAGCCCGACGAGTCGGAGTCTGATCTAGCCGCTATCTGTGATTTATACACATCTTTCGAGCATACACAGCTGAGTATTCCACCCTCATGTTCCTCCTCCAATTCGTATTCCGGACCCGAATCCATCACTGAGTTATTCTTAAAGTTTTGTACCGAGCAAAAATCCTCCGAACTCAGCGCTGTGGTTATCATCAACGAGCAAGATTTGAACACCATCTACGTGCCCGCAGAGACAAACGAGCTGAGTTACATTCCCCTTTGCACTCCTTTATCTGCGCATTCCGAATTTGAATCCATCACTGATTCCTGTATAGAGTTTCTTCTCTCTGAGCAAGAATTCACCAAACTCAAGGTTACTTCAATTGCTTCTGCGTCCTACACCACACCCCCGACCTCTCACCCCATCGACGAAGACGATCTGAATAGTATATACGACACCTATTTCGAGCCACTATCCATCAAGCTGAGTCCTTCTCCAATTTTGACTTCTTCCTCTATTTCCGAGCCCGAGTCCGTCACTGATTGTTTCCTTGAGCAGATTTTACAGACAGAGATCCCCTGCACCTCCCATTCCGACAGCCAAGTGCTTGTTAGCGAGTCCGATTCAAGTCCTACCTCTGACGAAACAACTGACAAAGATTTGTGCACCATTTTTGAATTTTACACTGAGCTACTAGAGCCACCGAGCCCAACCGAGCCTTATATCCGAGCTGAGCCCCAGCCTTTCTACTTGCACACATCTGACATCGTTGATTTCGTTTTAGAGTATGCTGAATCCCACCCTGACCACCAGACTTTTGCGCCGAAGGAGGATCTGCCAAGTTATCAAGACTCGATTCTTGTTTCCGAGCCAAGTTTCGAGTACACGCGCCCTCGAATTAGAGCTGAGTATTTCATACATCTACCTTGCCATCTATTCTTCATCATATTGAGCATCTTTCTCGCCGTGCTCCAACATTTTTATTATTTGATTGTATCGTTCTTTTCCGAGTTGCATGCTGATCACAATTTCGAGACTATACCCCAGATTGATTCGGCTTCGAAGCTTGAGCCTACCAGTGTGAATCCACCGAGCTATCAAAGATCGATACTTCTTTCGGAGCCAGGTTTTGTTTATATGCGCCCTCGGACCAGAGCTGAGTTTTTCACAAATCTACTTCTACATATGTTCCTCATCGCGTTATGTGTTCTCATTACTCTTCTTCGACACTTGTTCTGCTTCATTGTACCGCTCTTTTCCCAGACGCATGCTGACCACAATTTTGAGACTATACCCCACAGTTCTTCAACTTTGAATCAAGAGTTCTGCAGTGCAAAAACTGGCAAAAACTGGTTTCAAGCGACGTTCTCAGTCAATTCATACCAAGATCTTCACATCCTCCGAGCCGTGTCCACCCGATAAGCACCTTCATTTTATATCTTCCCACATACCCCATATCCCTACATTCTACTCTGTTCCCGATCTGAAGCCTTCGTTTTGCAGTGATTTCGAGGGCGAAATCCAAAGTATCCCCCTCTGTGGAAGTGCGACTCGCCCCGCTCATCGCCTTCGGGTTATGAGCCGGTTTCGAACTCAAACCAAATTCCTCAAGACGATATCCCTTATTTTATTTTATTCATACTCATGATTCATTTCGCTTATTTTGCATTTAAACTCATGTCAAATACTCTCATACCCTCAGATTTGCTTTACCTCTCCGCAACCACGACATTCCGTATCTTACCTCCAAGCTATTCTACAGGACACTTCAAGCACGAATATTCATACATCCATCAAATATTATATTCTGGTCATTTTGCACTTTACTTTACATTCCGTACTCACTCTTCTCATATACCACAGACTCTCAATATTTTTCCTACCTACTGCCAACGCGAAGAGTTGAACCGGTCCTCGGGCATCTCGGACTACGCCGGGGATTGATCTAGAGATGGATTGGGCACCCATTCTCGGCGCTGAGCGGGGCAGCGTACATCTCCCTATTCCGTATTTGCGTAGCTCCCGGATTGCTGTTGACGGTTCGACTTTAGCTACGGCTTTTACATTTTCCAACCACGGACAATTTACGTATCGCTGTTTTGGACTATTTTCATCGGATCATTACTGTCACAATCAAGACCTCGCGTCCAACTATACAAAGATAGCGGATTGGGGAGTGCGGTGCTAGTCTCGAGAAATGAATCGAATAAAAGGCTAAAGACTACAGGCGAATAACTACTCTACTTATACTAAATATCGAACCGTGTGAACTTGTATGCTATTATGAATTCCATGTGTACCCGGTGTGTAAACCATCCCTTAGCAACATGTATTCCAGAATGTTCTTGTACCGTGTGTCCGCCATGTGTTATGACATCATGGTTATTATTGTCTTGGCGTCTAGCCGGCATTCTCCCAGTCTTCCCACGATGTGTCAATAGGCGCTCTGATAATAGATAACGGCGTTGGAGCGATTAGATTGGGGTCAAATCGTGACATTACCCCCCCTCTAGGATCGACGTCCTCGTCGATGGCGACGAATGCTCCGGTTTCGGGTATAAATAATTTCTTCGTCGAGTATTCCTGCGACTCCTCGCGGCATTTATAACGTTTTACTAAATAATCCCAGTGTCCTTTCGGGAATATCGGCAACGCGCGGATTTCTATGTCATGCTTCTTGTTATATTCGTTAAGAAGCTTGTCCGCATTCGTCAAATTCCGTCGTGGTTCCCACGTTCGCTCCGCCAGCGGGAAATTCTTCCACTTGATTAAATACTGGTATCCACGACCGCGCCTGCGGTGCTTCAATATCTCCTCCACTTCATACTCCTCGTGGCCGCTCACTATCTCTGGAGCGGGCCGATCCTCTCTCCGGTGTGCCGGGGGTTCCACATACGGCGTCAAGAGCTTCTCGTTGAAGACCGGATGTGACTTGTCCGTCTCCGGAAGTCTCAACTTCCATGCCGTTGCCCCGACCTTCTCCATAATCTCATATGGTCCTAGCCGGAGATCATCCAACTTCTTCGTCGGCCGATCGGTGGTAATGTCCTTGGCTTCGAGCCACACTCGATCTCCGACTTTAAATAGAGGCGCCTCGCGCCTATGTGCATCATAATATTTTTTCATTGTTTTCTGGGTTTTTTCCAGCGCAGCTGCCGCCTCGTCGCGGATCTTTTTCATTTTTTCTGCAAAGTCGGATGCGGCCTCATTGCGCGATTCGACTGCGTTTTCGATCCCTTTCCGGTGTTTATAAAAAATGGCGACATGCTCGTCGACGAGCTCGCCTTATCATTGTGAGTGAACTCGGCCAGAGCGAGCCACTCTGCCCAGTCCGACTGGCGATAGTTTACATAAATACGGAGATATTTTTCGATCTCCTGGTTCATCCGTTCGGTCTGGCCGTCGGTGATCGGATGGTACGCCGTCGATGGGTTCATCTCAATGCCAAGGAGCCGGTTGAGCTCCTTCATGAATCCCGAGACGTATCGCGTGTCCCGATCCGATATAATTTTACGGGGAACTCCGTGGTATCTAACCACTCGGTCCCGGGTCAACCGGGCGACACCTTCCGATGTCAATTCCATATTTACTGCCTCGCAGTGGATCATCTTCGAGAATGTATCCACCCAGACTTGAATAGCGTTAAAGCCGTTGCTAACCGGCAACGGCCCGATAAGGTCCATAGATATGACCTGCCAGGGTCCTTCCGCAATCTGGTGCGGGTTCAGCTTCCCCTGTTGGTACCTGTGTACCGTCGTCCTCTGGCACGGCTCGCATACTTTGATATATATAGCGACCTGGTTTCCCAAACGAGGCCACCAATAATTACGCTCGATCATCTCCTGGGTCCGATTAGCTCCGGGATGTCCCAGCAGAGCGTTATCGTGGTGCAACCCGATAATCTTATCTCGCAACTCCTGGTTGCGCGGTACATATATAAGACCATTATAATAGATAAGGTCGTCAATCTTTTCCCATCCGGGAAGTTTCTGTTGTAGCGCCAGCTTTACGCTCTTGTCTACTTTTTTCTCGGCTTTGATCTGTGACATGATCTCGGCCTCCGGTCCTTCTAACGTGATCTCCTGAGATCGGAAATATTCAGGCTTGAGAAGAACAACATTCTCGTTGTCATTCTTCCCTTGATCGTGGTCCGCCCGGCGGGATAATAAATCGGCTTTTTTGTTCAAGGCCCCGGGCCGGTCTGATAAAGTAAAATCGTATTCGGATAGCTCCACTATCCATCGCGCTTGTCTCCGATTGACCTTTTGAGGGGCCTTAAAATACTGCAGGTTTTGATGATCTGTCCAGATCTCAAATGTCTCCCGCGCTCCCATCAAGAGAGATCTCCACTCCTCCAACGCGAGCATAATCGCGAGCATCTCCTTGTCGTAGATCTCGTAATTTCGCTCCGTCTCGTTCAACCCGTGGGACTGGAAGCCCAGTGGGCGCCACCCCCCCTCTTGCTCCGCTCGAGCACAGCTCCCGTCGCTCCCTCCGACGCATCGGCTTCTAAGCGGAACTTGCCACTGTCTAGGGGCAGTGCCAGCACTACGTCATCCGCGATCCGGTCCTTCAACTTCTGGAACGCGGCCTTCTGCTCCTCTTTCCAAGAGAAGCCTTCCTTTCCTGTCAACCGTGTGAGTGGCTTAGCCACCTCACTGTATCCCCGCACAAACCGCCGGTAGAAGTTCGTGAACCCTAAAAACGCCTGAACCTGCTTGAGGTTCTTCGGTTCCGGCCACTCCGTGATCCCTCGGATCTTCACCGGGTCCATCCGCATGGAGTTATGTCCAATAATTACGCCAAGATACTCGATCTCGACCCGCTCAAACTCGCATTTCTGCGGCTTTAAATACAATTGGTTTTTCTCGAGTATCTCCAATACTCTTTTTACGATTACACGGTGCTCCTCCAGGGTGTCCGTGAAAATAAGAATATCGTCGAGGTAGACGATGACTTTTCCTTCGTTGATCAACTCGCGAAGGATGTCGTTCATCATCGTCTGGAAAGTGGCCGGCAAGTTTGTCAAGCCGAAGAACATCACCAGCGGCTCGAACAGGCCGCAGTTGGTTCTGAATGCCGCTTTCCATTCATCTCCCTCTTTAATACGAATATTATTATATCCCCAGCGAATATCTAGCTTCGTAAAGATCTTCGCGCCTCGGAGTTTATTAACCAGCTCCGAGATCAGCGGCAATGGATAACGGTTCTTGATCATCATCTCGTTAAGCTTCCGATAATCCTGTACCGGTCGAAGGCTTCCATCCTTCTTTTTAATAAAAAAGAACGCCGAAGCCATAGGCGACTTCGACGGTCTAATCCCCCGCTCTTCAAGTTCTCCTCCAGGAACTTGGTCAACACAACGGGTAGATCTTGCAATCGACCGCCTTGGAGCCCGGCTTCAATTCAATCGCGTGATCCCACGGCCTCTTTTCCGGGAGTCGATCAAACGACTCCTTCGCGAACACCTTGATGTACTCGCGATATTGCTCCGGAACCGCCTCCTCCGTCATCCGTTCCTTTCCTTTTTCTGCCTCCTCCGCCATCTGCTGCGCCTGGGTCCCCTTTACGCGCAAGTCTATGTGCTCTGCGAAATCGACCATCAAGATCGACTCGCCCTCCGCGAGCGCTTCCTCCGGCTTCCAGCCCTCCGTCGTCTCAGTGCCTTTCATGTTGCACTCTGACGGGCATCGACTAAAGGTTATTTTTTGGGACCTCCAGTCGATGTCTGGGTTATGTTTAAATAACCAGTCGTATCCGATAAATATTCGGGCCTTGCCGAGGTTCGTAACAAGGAACTTCATTCGTTCCCGATGGAGTCCTACTCCCATAATTAACTCTACGTAATGTGTGATGCGCCCTCCGAGGTTTTCGGATCCATCCGCATTCCGTGCTATTATTTTCTGATCGAGCTCTCAGAGCTCGAAGTTTTCTGCTTTCGCGTACGCCCGATCAATGCACGTGGTAGTGCAGCCGTTGTCCAACAAGGCTTTGACTCGGCGTGTTTTCCCCGTGTCAGGAGCCATCAGCTCTACTGCCACCAGCATCTCGCGATGCTTCCGCTGCTTCTGGAACTCCCGGAGTTCCTGCGCCAACCGGTTCTCGTTTATACCGAGTGCGCGTCGTGCTAGCCACCTGGCTGCCTCCTGCTTCTTGAGTCCGAATGGAACTCGTGTTTTCATCCCCTTTGGCGCTTCCTCCCGTCCTTGGGATTGAGCCATCGCGGCATCGCCGCCCTTTTTATCCGCACTATTTTTCTCACTGGTTTGGGTTCCAGGGGCCTTTTTGTAAGCGCTCCAGGGCTGGTTCTGCTCGTTTAATTTACGGTTTTTAATATTACGAACTCGATTCTGATTCTCCAAAATATGTATTTGTTTTTGTTTTTCTACACTATCTACTACTATATTGTCCTTTGTACGTAGAGCGGTGCGTTGTTTAATATAATTTATGAACGAATCCTTGTTCTCGGTCGGCTCTGCTTCAAGCAGAGTATATTTATTCGTGGGGGTGGGAGTGCATGCGGTGGCGGGTGCCGATTTGGCCGTGATCGGGACCCTCTTTAAAAATCCTGGCCGTATACAGCCCGTGCCTGTTCGAAGAGGAACTGATAGTCCTCCTTCGAGATTTCGTTGGTCCGCAAGGAGCGGACATTAACCTTTCCACGCTCCCGGCGTGGTTGCGGGCACTCGCGTGCCATGTGGCCTTCTCCGCCACAGTTGTAGGATTTGAAGTGTTTCCCCTTCGTCTGCGAAGCGTCAACGTCCATTGGGGCCGTTTCCCCGGGCGCGAGCTTCTTTGCCAGATTTGGCGCGGTCCCCCTGGTATTACCGCTGGGGGCGGGCGGGGTCTTGGCGGCTGGAACCCAGAACATCTTGTTCTGGTTCGAGCGGGCCGTCGCTCGGAGCTTCTTCCGCTCCATGATCCCGTTGATCTTAATCAACTTGTCCCTGAGCTCTACGTAGCTCTCGGGGACATCTCCTCCAGCGTAAAGCTGGTCCCTCACGTCCTCGTTGATGAGGTTCTCGAGGGTCTCGACGAGGAAGGTGTCATGGTGACGTTCCTCCTCGTTTTGTTCGTTGGGGTTGTACCCCGCTTCCTCTGCGTTCAACTCGAACGCCTGGATGAAGTCCGTGAGAAGGGACTTCCCTTGCCTCGTGGTGGTGAGGCGCATGTGTGCCGTCTGCTTGACGTTCCGGTCTTCGAACGTCTGGTCTAGCTCGTCTACGAGCTTTTCGAATGTGTAGCCCTCCTTGAGGGCTCCCGCGCGGAGGGTTCTCTTCCTCCAGTTCCTGACCCAGTTGGATGCCGGGCAAGGGGTTCCGTCTGCCTTCCCCAACAGGGATATATCGTGAAGGCGATTTTCTTCTTCTCGGTGTCGAAGTCCGAGTCGTGCACCCATATATAAGTGCCGATTGCGTTGGTGAAGATCTCCCACTTCGCTTTGTCGTTGCCGTCAAACATGGGCGGCGTTCTGGCGAAGGAAATTCTGGACGACCTGGACGGTCTGTCCTGGGGGTCGTCGTGGTCGATGGGGGATGCGGGGCGAGACATGTCGGTAAAGGTGGGGAAGGAGAAATATAGGGCGGTAGCGGGTGAAGACGGGGTAGATGGCGCAAAAGGCGCAGGTGATAACGGCGGCGGGGGTGAAGACGGGGTCGGAGTGGACTCAGATGAGTCGGTCGAAGGTGCCCGATAGGAAGGGCTGGCGAGGGGTGCGCGGAACGTCGCGGCTTGTCTTGGTCCGCACTAGGCGGTTGGTGGGAATTGGGTCGGGTCTTTTGCAAATAGAACTACCCCGGGTCTTCTACGACACACCCGACGATAGCGAGACGGCCCCCTCCGAAGAGATGAGGGTACTCCTGCGACTGCTATTGTTCTGGGACGGACTCAACGTTTCCCGTAGAACAGCGTCTGTCTATTGTAGTGGACCGACAACAATTTGTTGTGGGGTGGAGGATAGGGAAGTGATGTTTTGAACGAGTGCACAGAGGCGCGAGAAAGGGAAATGGTTATGCTTACGCAAATAGTGCGCGTGTGGTGGGTTTGGTGATGAACACGCAAGTAGTGCGCGAGGGTGAAGGTAGATTGAGTAGGGCGGTACGAACGGTAAGAGGGGTAGCCTTTTATTATGTCACAATCAAGACCTCGCGTCCAACTATACAAAGATAGCGGATTGGGGAGTGCGGTGCTAGTCTCGAGAAATGAATCGAATAAAAGGCTAAAGACTACAGGCGAATAACTACTCTACTTATACTAAATATCGAACCGTGTGATCTTGTATGCTATTATGAATTCCATGTGTACCCGGTGTGTAAACCATCCCTTAGCAACATGTATTCCAGAATGTTCTTGTACCGTGTGTCCGCCATGTGTTATGACATCATGGTTATTATTGTCTTGGCGTCTAGCCGGCATTCTCCCAGTCTTCCCACGATGTGTCAATAGGCGCTCTGATAATAGATAACGGCGTTGGAGCGATTAGATTGGGGTCAAATCGTGACAATTACCTCACCTTACCTCTCTTTACATCTCACCACGACGTCGAATCGACATTTTGCTGATACTTCGCGCGAATCCACCTTCATTTGAGTCTATCTGAGCTAAGTTTACTATTATACCTTCCTTAGTTATCGTCCTACAGTTCCTGTGATTATTCCCAGGCACCACATTCATTTTCACTGCAAGCCTCGATACTCACCCGGCACGACCTAGACACGACCTCAGTCCGCCTCCGGACAACCCTTTTCTTCGACATTGTTCACAGTTGCCCTTTTTCCGCCCTTTTTCACTCCGTTTTTTCTCCCTTTTTCCCATTTTTCTGTTTTCCACCCGGTTGTTTTTTCCTTTTCAATTCAGTGGTGTAAAAAGGGCCTAAAAGGGAAGAAATGAACTTTGTGGCTGTGAAACTGACCAAATACAAGAGAAGTGCAAGTGCAAAAAGGGCCAGAAAAAGGGCAACTGTGAAACCCCCCGACTGCTCCCTTTTTTCGGCCCTTTTTGCTCCCTTTTGCTTGAAGGTACAGGGCTTGCATGCTGGGAGGTTTATATACCAAAGTGGATGCCATATAGACCCATAACTATGACCACCATGTAACCAAATTGGAATGAAAATCATGTGGTTGAAAATTCAAAGAGGCGGCGAGAAAGGGAGTGAAAAAGGAAATGAAAAAAGGGCCGGAAAAGGGGAACCGTGAATGACCCTAATGAATGAAGTCCGCTAAGTTGCTCCCAATTTCTCCCTCTTTCTACCCCAAAAATCTCTCGGAGCATCACCGAAACTCGGCAAAAAGCTCTAAGTAAGTCGCCCACTCTTATGCTTCTGTGCCATGTTCATGATTCATTCACAACTCTCTTCTTCTCTCCTGCAGTCTTTACTCGTATAACAGCTCCTCGTGTAAGTCCCGACTTCACTCACTCAAAGTGTACTTTCCCTAAAAAATATTCCTGGTATCATTTCGGCCTTTTTGCAGTTGTGAGTCTCTTTTATCGGTCTTACTAGACCAATACCTGACGGTATTAGGATTAATCCTAACCACCCTTCGGGTGGTTCATAGGATTGATCCTATCCACCCCTCCAAGGGTGCATTTCCACATACTGCGCGCCCACTACATCACACTAATGTTTCAACCGACTCCTATACCCCATCCTTTTCATCCTATCCTATCCCAACTCCAGTATTGTAAATTTTGTCTCATCTAATCTCAAGTTCTCTCTTCTGTGTATCCTATCAGGATAGATTGGCAAGTTGTTGCATTCACTGACCCCATCCTATCCTATCGTACAGAAAAAAAGTGATGTCGAACTTTCACCATGCGTCCTGGGAGGACGTGATGAGCACAAGTTCATATATCACAGTTAAGCACCGACCAGAAATCCTCCCCACAAAGTCGGGAGATTTGTAGTCAGGCAATTGCTGGTGGTTTCCGAAATGAAGGGAATACACCGGCGCATACTCGTCATCATCAAAAGTAAATACCAATCCGCTCATTCCTTTGGAACCCATGGGCCAATCTCAAATAGATTTGACCACCATATGCCCTGGCGTATTGGCTATGACATACTAAAGGCTCCCCATAAGAATCATTGCCTTGGGTGGTCCAGAGCCACTGCAACATCGGCTGTGCGGCCCAAGATCAAGACAAACATCAATTGGCTGATCAAAAGTGCTGGAAAGAAAGTACAGGAAGCCATTCCACCCTCAAATCAATCTTTAGTAGGCACTCACAGATCCCCCTCTAGCTCTGACAAGGCTCATATTGTGCAATATACCACAGAATAATCAATCTGAGCCCTCGGCATCAAAAACACACATGATGTGCTAAACAGCAGAATAGGGTCAGTTTTGGGTGGGCAAGGCACCAATTATCAACTTCAGGTAATGGAATGTGCATCTACGGAGGTGGCCCAACAGCTTTGACTTCAATGGGGCATCAAATTCACGTAGACGAGCCCAATCAGTCATGAGCAGAATGTGGCCTGATCCAACACCAAAAGTCCAGGCCTTATCCCCACATATTCAGCAACATTGAGCACCTCAAACCCATCTGGCATATTCTCACAATGTCTAGACACCTTTCAGGACCCTCTGCGTACAGTGGCACAATGTCGTGAACCTTGGTTTCAAGCATTTTGAACAAAATCCAAACAAAATCACACATCAACAATTTGATCAATTTATCAACGGCATGCCGAAGTTTGGTACAATGGTGGTCCATACATATGTGATTTATATGTCTCTGAACACAGACATGAAATTTTGTTCAAGAATTCCGCATACTGGGTGCAATAACCGGCAATTGATATTTACTTTTGATGATGATGAGTATGTTCTGCCTACGGCGCTGCCTCCAGAATCAGTTGCCAGAAGGTGCCGCAGTAACCGACCTTTACCCGGTATCCTCTCTCTGAACATTTGCACCCCGTCCTGGTCTTCCACCGCAGGGCAGTGCATCAGGCACCGCGGGTGTTGAGTCCAGATCTCTACCTAATGTCGCGCGCACCACACACTTTCTTCAATCAACCCCTTCGCGTGCCCGTGTCAGGGTTAGCATTCAAAGTGAAACCAGAGAGCGATGCTAACGTGAATGTGCACACCTTCCCAACGACGAGACACATTCAATCAACCTAGTTATTCTCTGAAGTTTCAAACTTGGCATACACATACCACAACTTGTAGTTTGTGTTGAATATGATACATCCTAGGCATGCAAAAAGTCCCGGTATCGCGAACCCACTGCAATTAAAACAGAATGAGGATTATAATGACAATAAAATCAAATGAAGCGTCACCATTTCATCAAAAGTCCCGGTATCACGAACCCACTGCAATTAAAACAGGATGAGGATTATAATTACAATAAAATCAAATGAAGCGTCACCGGTCTATCGGTTTCGCCATCCCTGCCCAGATATCATCATGATCCTCCCAATTCAGTGGTTGACTGCGGGGAGTAAATCCGGGTTGAGCAGCACTCTCTTCGCAGGATTTCATCTGCAAAAGTAAGGACTGAGCCTCGACGGTGGAAGTCCACATACATTGAGCTCAGGCCGGGTACCAGCTACATGAGCGGTGGCACTTCAGTATGTCGGTGCTAGATGCGAGGGGCGTAGAAATAAAGGGAATCTCCGGGAGAAAAGGGACAAAAGATAAGATGAACCTCCGCGGCCGTGACCTCTGCTACGGTACTTTTGCCGTTCCCCAGTTCCACATTGCGGTCATGCATCAGCGCTTCAGCCACTGTATCCTGTGCACAAATTATCAGTAATGAGTATCGTTGATAGGGCGTGCACCAAAGCACGCTTGAAAACTACCAGTTTTCTTTCGATTTCGAACCTATTTAAAGGTCAAAGGGAGACTAGGATTAGAGAGGGTACACTCTCCTCGGAGTGGTATTCTACGCCCATGACGGCTGAAAGTCAACGGGACACTAGTTACTCGGCACTCAGCGTGACTCCCTTACGGGAGAGGCACTTTGTTGTAGAGTCAACCGTTGAGCTCCTAGAGTTGGCTTACCGCCAGGCTCCGGGAGTGCTAGAGGTGATCAAGAGGGACTATTGGTCTTAGTGGCTGAACGCTATTAAGCGGGGCCTTAGGAGGAACAACCATGTTGAATTTAGAAAGACGCTCTACGAGAGGACTGAACTCTACCGGCGGCTTCACGGCCTTACGGGAGAGCTATCGGCCTTACGGGAGAGCATCGGACTTGCGGGCGACGGGCTCAACTCAAGTTGAGTTCCGGCCCGCCGGGAGACCTCGACTGAGTTTACCGTTGAGCCGTCCCGAGTACAACTCAGATCAGATCATCAAGATGAACCCTGTTGCAAACAATGTAACCAAGTTCGGATTGGTAGAAAGGCCAGACTAGTGTTCGTTCATAAGGAACCACCCTCCGGGAGGGTTGAAGAAGACACGTCTGAAGAAGGACTACACTGGGAGAGGATATGGGACAGACAAGACCCGTCGGGAGAAAGCACTTCACTTTGACTCTACGGGCGGACGGTCGCTTGACAGATGATTAAGTCTCGGGACTTAAGTTTCAGATGGAGATCCTCGCCGGACGATCACTGCACATATGTGTCTCCGGGAGCAGTAATTGAGCTAGAACAAAAGAGATTAGAGAAGGTGAAGCCGCTACACTAACAAATGGCTCGCCGGGAGGCTCAGCCCGCCGGGAGAACGAGTTTAAGTGGAGTCAAACCGTTGCCGTAGGGCGCCTTTGGAAGAAGGGTACTTGACAAAGGTTTCACTAGGATCTGGGATCACCGCCGGGAGCACTACCTCCGGTGACCAGGAACCCACGGTTGAAGAAATACCAACGGTACCATTGGCTGCCTTACCGTAGACCCGCCCGGAGGGATCAGTTCCGACATATCACGCCATTCATGGATCAGCCAAGTTATCCCCTTATCGCTCCCTCAGTTTGTATAAATAAAGTAGAGTTACACCAATATACCTCAGTTAACGACTCCCCCCCCCCACTTTGGAGAGGAATTTAGTCACCCATAGATAAGATAAGAACAGAATTTGAGAACTGCAATAGATTGGATTCAGAGCTAGTACGTCCCGCAAACTACGCCGTTTAAGACCATTATAAGTGCAGCGACCCAGCCAGTTGAACCGCCCTTGGGAGCCAGCCGTTCTACGGTTTCTTGCGGGTTATCGAGTCTAACTCTCTCCCGCTGACATTGAGCTTGCTCTGTTAAGAGAGACCATTTGAGGGAATTAAGGAAACCTTAGCCTTTCGTTCTACTGTCGGGCTATTCTGTGGCCGGAGTGCCTACCGTAGAGTTGTACGACTCTTTTTCTTGACTTTCTTCATCTTTGAGGAACTTAAAGAATCCTACGGGAGAGCATTCAAATAAGAGCTTGGGACCTTACCGGAGAAATACCTAGCCTACCGTTGAGTCCGTACTTGCGAACCAACTTGCCTTGAAGGGTGATACGTACCCTACTTCCCCGAGCACACACACGACGAGTATTGAGATTGGAGTTAGTGAGTTGATTGGTATTTGGGATTGATAGAGTGTTTAGTTGAGTTATACTCGCTACGCTCGTGAAGTTCCACCTATCCGTTGATTACACGGCTGCACTCCCGTGCACCGTTTCATCGTAAAATACACAAACGTACCTCGGCGGCGTTCCTGATGAAGGTGCGGTTGCAAGTCCTTCTTTCATGTCTGTAGTACCTGCCACAAGGGTAAAGTGAGGGAGGCTACGACTTGAGGTACGGCCCGACACATTCTGAAGCTGCCCTTGATCTCATATCATCTATGCTTTCGATCTCGTCCCGTTGCACTTACTTCTAGACCGATTAGCCGTTCAACCGTTCTATTCATCCTCGTCCATCCTCCGCATAATTATGGGCAATCGTAGCATCAGCCGAGACTTGAAAATTGCGGCACTCAACCTCGAAGAATGACAAGACCCCTGGCCGACGTCTCAGACACGCCAAGAAAGGTAAACGCGCGACTAAACGTCGCAAAGCTGTTCGCGGGCGCCGCCTTACTGCTACTGGCCTACTCACGTCAGAAAGCATGATGACAAGCACCGTTATGGAGGGTTCGATGCATCGGGACCAATACCTTGCCTTCCTAGAACACCAAGTAGTAAGTTTTTCTATTTGCGCTTTTTTTTGACCCTGTCTCTCAGTAATACTTTGTAGCTTCCATTGTGTTCACCGTACCCTGGCCCACTCAGTGTCTTATTCATGGACAACACAAGAATCCACCACGGAGAAGAAATGCAGGATTTGTTTGATCGCTTCGGTGAGGTTTTTACTTGAGATCTTGTCCACGAGACTCACACCAACCAGGTGTTCGGCTCATCTATCTCCCACCTTACTCACCCGACTTCAACCCCATTGAAGAAGCATTCTCGAAAATCAAAGCTTGGATTCGGCGCAATAATGATATCTTCACCTATGGACCCGACGACGAGCTGCATGCACTCATTGCTGACATGTTGGAGGCAATGGAGATTATCACAGAGTCTGACGCTATTGGTTATTTCATTCATGCAGGCTACCAGTAGGCATTAGGTACAAATTGCTGGTTTGACGCGCAAAATTATAATAAGCTACTCCGCACACTAAAAAAGAATTATGCAACTGTGGACCATTTACCGATAGCAACTTTCAACTCGGCAATCTGGCCACGCAGAAACCCCATATCCTTCAGGTCGTCAATCTCGACAAACTGAAATGCACTCGAAGATTGGTAGCCGTTATCGTTAAGGGGATCGTTGATAGCGTCATCGAGTTTTGTAAACAGAACAAACTTGCCCAGGACCGTCCACACCCTGGACGAGGTTTCGGCTCGCCACCATGAATATTGCGTCGGAAAATCCACCCCAACGCCCGTTTTGTCCTCGACAACGACGAGCGGACATGCCGCCGATTGCGCGCTGGAATCCCCGCGCCGCCAAATTCCTGGCCATCCGCGCCTCGCAGCCCCCACTCACCTCGCGTGCTGCCTGCGCCCGTCACCGCCTTGGCAGGAAAACTGCAGATCGACATCATGCGCTCACGAGACGATTCGCCCGCTTGCGGAAGGAGTTAATCGAGCTCAATACAAATATTACTCGCCTACACGACACCCACGCCATCCTCGCGCCCACCATTATCGCCAGCGTCATCCACCATGCTGAGCGCGCATCCAGCCTATACTCTGCGTGCTGCTGTCTCTGCCGGCTCCATTCCCGATACCTTCTCCTCCATCTCGACTTCGCTTCACGGTTCCCTGGAGCTCCCGACGCCTCCCCGCGTCCCCTCGTCGACCCTGGTGGATTTTTTCGGCGGATGATTCGTCAGCAGGTCATGTGGTACTTTGTAGTCGGTCATGTGCACCCTCGGGGTTTTGCGGCTCATTTTTTCTTTTTCTTTTTCTTTCTTCTATTATTTATCTACGGCCTACCGCGGTACATGTACCGTCAGCTATCATGTAGCATAGGTAGCGTGTACTATCGTAACAATCGTAACAATCTTCACGTTTGGATTCTTGACAATGAGCAGCGCCTTCTTGATGAGATATTCATATTTATCTTCGTCGTTGGGGCGTATTGGGTCGCTGACCTGACGCGGGACAGTAAAGGTGACAATGTAGTTTAGAAAACAGAAGTGGAGTCGGTTTCAGTACGGAGTTGATTTTTGTGAGAATATACTGTACTATTACGACCATTAGTTCAGGTGACGGGTGACGGGGACCTGTGAACTGAACTAATTGAACTTGGTGACGGGTGACAATGAGTTTGCTGGCCCAAATAGGCCTAGAAATCGCAAAAATTTCGCTCCGGCATTCGCCGGATTGCCTTAAAAGGCAATTGTTGGCTGATTGCCGAGCCGTGAACTTTCGTTCCAGTGAACTTTTGCGGTGACGGGTGACACCCCGTGAACTAATGGTCGTAATACTACAGTAGGTTCGGAGTGTAGGCCAGGTTTCGTCGCTCTTGAGAGTAAAGATCTCGGTACCGGGAGCGCGAGACGACTTCTTCAATTTCATTTGTGCGGGGGTGTAGAGCAAAATGTTATATTCAATCTCACGGGGCGCCGGCGATTCTTCGGCTGGAAGGAAGTAATGTTAATTGCGATTAACTGCAGAAAAGCCCTCGAGGATTGCTCACCGGTCGAGCTGACATTCTTTTTATGCTTCTTTTTGGGAAGCACCTCGGACTCGGACTCGGAGTCTGGCAAGAAAAGAGGCATGTCAGTTGCGCTAAACGGTGAGAAGAAACATCTCCGATCACATACCAATCTTGTTTTTGCTGCCGCGCTTCCGCTTTTTCGGGACAACCACAACCTCTTCCTCTCCATCAGAGCTCCTAGACCCCTCATCGCTCCCCTCCTCCCCGTCAAAGTCTTCCTCCTCCTCATCCTGACTGCCATCCTCCGAGCCCTCCTGGGCATCTTTACCATCGCTCTCCTCCTTCTCCTCATCGTCAACTGTCAGAAATATAAGGCCACAATGGCGAAGGGCCGGAAGACTCGGAATGAACCACGAGCTGCGGAGTGCGGTGCACAAGCACGGAAGGGGGCACAGAGGACACAGAGGACGATGAAGTCAAGAATATAGATGTAGAACTACCGACGTGAATGTACAGGTCAAGTATATAAGGTACGAGATATGTATCAAGGAACACAAGATAATCCTCCGCTTCGCTCCGGCAGGTGAATTTGATACAAACCACTCGCGAGGATGTAAAACAGTTTTAAACAAACGGCAGGGAAAATGAGTCTATTCACATTATAACACAGTACGGAAAGTCACCCATTGAGATCGAAATGAGGCATTCAATCCCTCGAGTGAAGTTGACTGAAATCATGTAATATGGCATGAGTAAAATTGAATTCAGTACCGGTTGGAATGCTTACAGTTTCAGTATCGAGAGAGTGGTGATTAGGTGGAGGTCCGAGAAATAATGGTCTCGCGCTGCGCAGATGCATCTTGGCCCGTTCGGGTGGTCTGGCGAAGGACAAAGCAGAAGACCACGAGAACCTGAACGCAAACCAAAAGCGGAACAGATAACCTGGGAGCCACATGAGACGGGTAGGTTGAGCGTGCAGATTGATCAACGAAGGCTCTTGATTGAGGGAAACACAGTAGGGCGGGATAGGCAGAAATGACCAGGAATGACAGGATAGCTCTTGATGACCGAAGATCTTGATTCAGAAGGGCGGCAGTATCGAGGAGAGGGCGGAGGCACGTTTGTTGGCGGTTTGCGCGTTGCAATTGATGAATTGAGGGATTTTCGGTTTCAAGGCAGTGGCAAGAAATCGAGGCGAGAGCGTAGAGAGATGGGGGGTACGAAGAGGATGGAGTGTGGGATGGGGATTTATATCGTGTAGTAGCTGGAGCGGACTGTGTGGTAAGGATCTCATCTTCTGCGCTGCGAGCGCAGACTCGATAATTGAATTGAACAGTGTTTAACCCGAGGCCAGATCTCAACTGAGGTCAGGTTTGAGCTGCGCCATCGCTGATTTCCGGAGATTGTGTGAATAATTTCATTTCCTTTGAATAATGCACAGGTGTGTTGATTGATTTTGAACTGCGCTCGGGGGAGGTAACACCAAAGATTGAGAGGAGAAGGAGAGGTAGATAAAGGGGGATAACCTACATGGAGATGGGACCAAAGAAATGCAAGCAAACGCGAGGCATCTCGTTAAAGAACGGTTAATTGAAGTCAAGAATATAGATGTAGAACTACCGACGTGAATGTACAGGTCAAGTATATAAGGTACGAGATATGTATCAAGGAACATAGATACAGCTGTACTCGGACTGACGGGAACAATCATATACTGACATCAACAACAAGGATTGCATCGGCATCGTTCATGTCGTCGTCGGAGCCGGCCAAATCATTGGAGATGGAAGCCGAGATCTTGCGTGCATATGCTCGTGAAGGCATAGAAGGACGTAGTATTCTGCCCAAAGCAGGAGTCAGGATTCGGAGGTCAAGGGCATGATAACGTAGGTTCGGATCAAGCCGCCTCTCAGATCACATGATCTTCACGTGCTGCGCAGGAAATTCTGAGAGGGGCTTGTGTCAAGATGCTGGAAAAGGGCAATGTGTTTTAACCGCTCTCCTACTTCGGTTTCACCTTCAATCCCATGTCTGTAAGTTGAAAAACTGTAGTTTAGAAGTGCGAAAATCACTTGGCTTACTCAGAATTTAGATAGGACCCTTCTGGGACTTGTAAGGCGGGTGGAGATCTGGCCATCAATCTGAATGAGCCGAAATCAAAATCCCTTTACCACTTGAAATATGGACCGAATAAATTATTCTGAGGACGCAGTTTAGTTCAATTTGTGTGTGTGATAGTTTGGTCAGCTTTTCCTTCAAGGATATACATCAAAATGGACTTGTATAGGCGAGGAGGAAACGGCAGGGGAACTGGTCATCTAGGCGGCAAAAGATTATGGCTCACAAAATTGCTCAAATGGTCAGAACAGTCCTATATCTTCCCAGGTGGATGGAAGTGAGCCATTTCAACAGTTGAGTGCATTATTACAGCACTGTGCAAGAGTGCAGAAAGTGGAGTCACATCGGTCACACTTGAGTCACATCTCCGAACAAAAAGAGAAATATAAGTTTCCTGCATGCACGAAGCAGTTGAGAACATAAATTTTGCTGGAAATATGTTTGAAAGTGTCTCCCCGAGTCAAAGACACAAGAACCGTGAATTTCAATAATCAGTTGGGTGTTTGTTCCGAATTCAGATTGCAACTCCTCGGGCAAACTTTTTGTTTGCAAGAGGAAATCATCTGCAACTAACGCAGAGAAGTATCCAAGCCAATGTAGTATGATCCAATGAACATATTCCACACTGGAAGTTAACTTATCTGAGGTCAATTGACAGAGAAAATATCAGTTGAACACATCACCCATTTTTGGCAGTTTGCAACAGCCTCTCTCCGAGAATCACCGGCTCGCCGGTGCGGAGACAGGCTTGCTCCGAACCTAATGATAACACACCTTGAATGGAGACCAACGGTGCAAAAATGAGTTTATACGAGCCAAAGAAAGTTGCGCGAGGGGTACTGCCAGTGGCGCGCAAAATTAGTGTCGGAAAAGACACGGGATGGGATGGTATGACGCGTACCGTTGGATAGCGGCAGTTAATGCGATTCGAACAAGCCTACTTCCAGCGGAATCGGACAGGAACTGAGTCCAGGAAGAACAATTGAAGAGAGCAAGTTAAGCGAGACTGAGTCGAATTTGGTGGGGAAAAAAAAGTTTGAATTGGGCAGTATGGTGGTGCGTAGGTGGAGGCGGCTCCAAAACGGCGTCAAACGCGCCTACTCCCAAGAAACGAGCAAGATATGAGTGATGCAAAGTGGGAAGTTGTAAAGTTTGCTCTTATTTATAGAATGATGGATGTGCCATTACATCCGCAAAGAGCTTTAATAAGGGCCTTAATGTTAACCCTTAATTTCAGCCCGAAAACATGTTAAGGCCTACTTAAGGGCATGTTAAGGGAGAATGATGGCCCATCACCAAAGCCAGAAAATGATTGTGCAGCGTTGCGGGGTGTTCAGAGTGAAAAAGACACGGACCTGATGTCAGTTTCAACCATTTTCTGTGATGTGGTCATGAATTACAGTTGGGTGTAGAAATGATAGCTTGGAGTGGGTTGTTGGACTGGCAAAAATCATTCCCCGAGGTAAAAATGAGGGATTGCGTGGAGGGTGAGGGTTGCGAGGAGGAAGAACTCAATGTTATGGTGCACACAGATATATCTCGGCTGGTCTCAGCTCTGTGTCTTCGTTGTGGCAATTTCGGTGGATTTTCCCCTTTAGGAAATTAAGCCTTAGTTAAGGGTACCCTTATGAAGGCCATCTTAAGGGTCTTAAGGGTTACACTGCTTGATGATTTCAAGTTTCTCGGTAAAAAAACTGGTGAAAAATGTTTTGAAGTTCACACCAATCTCTCCAGCAAAAATTGAGTAAAAAACTTAGAACTTGTGTGTGAATTATTTGAACTCCAAAACAAATTGACCACTTTTTCAAGAGGAATCCACAAGATTCAAAAAAAGTCATCAGAAAGCTTCAAGTTTTTCACTTAATTTTTACTTCAAACCATCTTTTACTAGTTTCTTCACCGAAAAACTTGAAATCTTCAACCAGTGTTAACAATAAAAAGGACCCTTAATGAGGCCTTAATCCGCAACACTGCAGCACGAAGATAAGGGTGGCAAATCAAGTGAGAGGCAGTCGTGGTGTAAGAATGGAGGAACAACTTGAAGAGAAACAAAAGTGCCGACACGAGAGAGTGACAGTAAGAACTGGCATGCAGCTGGGCAGCATTTGGGTGTGCGACAAGTTTCGACGAATTGTGTGCTTTAATCTTGATGTTGGCTTGATGGTGGTCGCGGCAGAGCTCAGAAGTGGATGGAGTGGGGAGCTTCTGTGTGGGTGCCAATCATCCGGACACCCTCGAGATTGAAAAACTGTTAGGCAGTATGTAGCAGAAAAATATATAATCATAACTTGTTTAGTGGGGCCATTGCTGCGCATGGCAGGTACGAGGACTTCCTCTTTTGCACAGCTCCACATTATAAATAAGGAAGTTAGAATTTCCTGATCCTGAAGAACAACTTAGGCAGAGAGTGGATGCTTTTAATTTTAATTACAGTAATTGGGAGTTACATGAGTATAGAAGTGAGAGAAGGAAATAAGGGGAAATGTATCTAATAACTAGGTACAAAGGAGCACCCAAGAGCTCTTTCTCCACTTGCATCCCCGTCATGCTTACTAGGCCCAAGGGAGAAAGGACCACCTTCCACCCTCCCTATTTGCACCGTGCTCGCAGTGCAAATAAATAAACTACGCCAAATCCAGAGTGACCAATGCTCATCCTCGAGTATACACAAGGGTATCTAGAATTCTTCCTCTGCAGGAGTCAAGGAAATCGGGTGGATGAGTGTTCAAATACTGTTCATCAATACAGGCTCGACCTGTTGTAATCCCGTCGTTATACCAAACCCGGCCATCAATACCAATAACTCGGGATGTGAAATGGAAACTCCCAAAGTATATGACTCCTCGAAGGAGGAGAATATGTGTTTGCCCATCCACATCGAACCGAAGTTTGGGATGTATTGGTAAATATGACCCGGGGGTCTGAATTCCAATAATGAGCAGATCAGGCACTCGTTGCAGTTACGGGATCCACTGCATCTCGATTGAACTGTTCTGAATCAGGCATTAAGGACACAAGGTGTGGGTAGTGCTGGCAGGGTTCGGTTCAGCAAACTGCTGAACCTTGAACCTGAACCCGCGTTCAGGTTCGGTTCAGCGTTCGAACACGACTTGAATTCGGGCATCTCGGGGACTTAAAGTCCTACGCAGACGGCTACCAAGTGAGATCGTCTCTTGTTTTCGACTTTTATAAGTCATTCCTAATGATTGAATGGTTTTGAAATGGCCAATAGTCGGAAATTTATGATTGTGCATTTTTGAATAGCAGATCGTGTGAAACTTGAACTTGGAGCTATAGACACGGACACTAAAGCTTCTGATGTGGAATAATTCATAGGCTCTTTAGTCTCTTGGTGACTGTCTATTATCTATTGCATGTAGTATGTGAATGAGGTTGAAAGGGGACCTGCGGCCACACAGCCAATAGTCCGGTAAAGAGATTTCTTCACTATTAAAAAAACCAGTATTAATATACGATTGAATCGGATCTGGAAAGGTAAGGATATCCTGGGAGAAATATTTGATAAGACGCGCCAATTCATCTTGTGTTCGAATTAACTCTGGTTGAATGTGAATCTTTGATAAAGCAGGAGACTTCTGAAGAGCTGGAAAATTTGATGTCGGCTCAATGCCTACAGGATAAAAATAAATTGGATGAAGACTAACCGTTAGCATTGAGCATTGAAGCTGCATTGTCAACTTGACCGTCGTAGAACCGAATTCAAGAAGCAAGGGACGATCGGCGGTGCTATGGATCCGCTTGAGACAAAAAAACTTTGAGTCAAAATACCACGAGAACATCGAGATTCAACCCATCCCCGAGAAGCCCGAGATTCAAACTCGCTGGAATATTTTAAGAACGTGAGGTATTGATTGTGGAAACGAACCTTCCAGCTTCCACGTTGCAGAGAAAAGTCTTATTTCAGCGGAATAATCGAAAGGTTTGACAGATGCAACGTTGAACGTACCCCGAGTCAATTAGGTCTCCGCATTCAGGCCAAGATAGTGGTCGAGAATCCTAGATAATTTGTTGGAATGCCGGTCACTGTATGGCTAAGCAAGGACAAAACTAACCTGCAGTGTGGTTACTTCGACTTGTGAAAGGTTGAAGTTGGCAACGTTGAAGTGAAGTCGAACATCAGACTTTGTAGATGCGTTAGTGAATGAGGGAATGTGAGCATGTCATGGGGCAGAGGGCTATGGACCTCGAATACCACACTAGAGGTCAATCGAATCTCGACAACACGAACGGTTGGTGAAAGAGTTGTAGACACTACCAACTTACCGGTATTTGAATGACGATATAAGCCAGACAAAACTGGCGGAAATGCCTGGTATGAAACTGGCACAACTCCTGCCTACCGAGGCATACAATGATTGAACTGCCAAATAGAATTGAACAAATGGACACAGTGGTCAAGTTTGAACACAACAACGGGCTGAGTCAATTTGCTCGATTGTTCATGTTCAACCACTGATAATGAATATGGGAACACATCCATGATACAAATGGCTGGAACCTCACCTTCTGAATGATGATGAATCCAAGGAGATAAAAAAAATACAAACTCGTCTACACAAAACTGAACCAAAACTCAACCCATACTGACCTGATTCAACCAGAATGACTTCGATAAGTTCATCCAAGCCAGTGTTCGGAATCCTCGTCTGTCTGCGATTCAAATCGGAACTCTGTGATCAATTTCGGGTCAACTAGGAGGAAGCGGAGGAAAGACTTTGAAGGACCCAAACCGAATTAAATGGACAGTAGGCTAGCAAGTGTCGTGTGAAGGCGCCAGGGTTGACTTGCGAACCACAGGGACATAATCAAGACAATCAAGGTGAAATCTGTTAGCGTAGTAGCCTCAGTTACGGAGCAGAAGCAAAGGTAACTCTATTAATGACCTGTTAGCGTAGTACTACAGGACTGTAAGTAAGATAATAAGGTAGAATGGAATATAGACGTACGCCTCAGTTACGGAGCAGAAGCAAAGGTAACTGAGGCTACGCGACGGTAAAAGATTTACGAGATATGATGTTGGGATGTCGGGATGAATGAATGTAAGTATGAAAGTGAAATAAATATATACCGCTAACAAAATCAATGTTAAAAGGTACCGGCGGTAGTTGCAAAAAGACGATGTTAGTTGAGCCCCGGTTGAGCAGCTCCCAAAACAGTCAAGTGGTACGATGAGAACACGTGGATTGGCCCCACGTTCAAATCAATGTGCCCAGTTGGACGAGGTGAGTCGAGGGATACAGTGCCAGACTTTGGATTTCGTGGACAATGTTGAACCATGGGAATATGTTTGTCATTAGCCTTACAAAGACTGCAGCCAGGCTTGGATGGCCTGTGGACTTTGAGACCATTGACAATAATGGCTAGCTAGCTTACAGCGGGTTCCATGAAAGGAAATGGATTGATTATTGACTCGATGTTCTCGGTCAACTAGCACCATTGAGGACAACGAGCGGAAATGTGCCTTTGAGGCTATTGAGGAAGGAGTTTCAGCTCTTGAACCTTGCTGAACAATGTCGTCACGGTGTCGCGAAGGTTATTGGCCGTGAACAATTGAGGTTCACTATTCACCTGATTGATTAGTTAAGCAAGTTGGTTCATGCCTTGCACCCTACCTGTACGCCATGTCATGAAGAAAAAGATGTGTCGCGTGAAGGGGAACCTGTGACTCAACCCATGAAGGTAAATGTGTCAAGTGAGGGTCCAAATTAATTTGTGAAGGCAGTCCGTGTCATACCTGCACTGAATGTGTGAAGGATACGCACCTACGGACCCGAGATCTAGAAGATCCTGATTCGTGACTGTCCATTTGAATGAAGAAGTACAGTACCTCTGAGTTTACAAATTGGGAGTTCGGAATGAAACCGATGCGAGCTAAGTTATTCCGCTTGGGAAACTGGGGGTGCTGTTTAGTGAAGGCTGGTAAGCTTATACTGAACAGAAAGGCTTTGACCAAACAAGACAATGACCTGAGGCGTAGAAAAGAGAATTCGAACCAAGAAATAAGACATCTCCGAGATGCCTGAAACTCCGGGTAATTCATCAAAATCGAGGATATGTCTGGAGCCTCATTGTCCATGGTAGTAACGACAAAATCTTCACAGGATAAGAGCTCGAACTCACCCAGTTGAGAAGGAAAACATTTTAAAATGCCCGATTTCTGCCAGATTCGAACCCACGACCACCGCATTTACTTAAAATTCAGCCTGGAACTAGGCGCGCTTCGTAATTCGAACGCCGGGAGTCGAACCCGGAGCTCCTGCAGTAGTGTTATTAGATGATTTAGATCTAGAGCTAGGTTCTGCAGGCCGCCGTGCACGGCGCACCACGTCAGATTTCTTGCTTCGTTGAACAACTGTATGCGCGGAGAACGCCGTGTGTCAGAAACGGGCGTGAAATCAGAAACTGTATTGTAATTCACTTAGACGTGGAATTCAACTCAGGTGGGTCGAGCTTTGTTTGAATATTAATCTGTGGGATTTGTCTCAGAGTCTGTTGCTTCGGCATCTGAGGACTTCGAAAGGAGGGTACCTAAGAAGAGAAAATGGGATTCAACCGCCGTCCACGATTCAGAAATAAGTAATACTTGATGTAGATTAGCAGTGCGGAAAGGCCCGAAAGGGAACTTGAAGAATAAAAAGACTTGTTATGAACGCGAAATCGAACGCCGGGAGTCGAACCCGAACCTCCTGCCGTAAGTGGTCTAGAGCTAAGTTCTGCAGGCGTGTGCCGTGCACCACATTCGATTTACTTGCTCCTAGTAATTCCTCGAGCTGTGAACGCGTGAGGCAAGATGGAAAGGCCGACGCCATCAATGTGTGGTATTGTTTTTCGACAGCTTCCCGCGCGCGTTCTCGTCCTCGACGTCATCCGCGGTCATGTCTCGCTGGCCGCACGTATAAAACCCTCGTCACTGCCAAGATGGTCTCAATACTGCTCTCAACTTCAAGGAGCCAACCTTGCGCGAAAGTCGAAACGAAACCAGCGATTTTCTTAGTCTTCTAATTCAACGCGGTGAAGATGGCGACCCTCGACGCTGACGCCACGAACCTCGTCCCCACCTTATCCTCTGGCACCCTCCCGGACACCCCCGCCGACGAATGGGCCGACGGCATGAACGAATTCATCGGCACACACGTCACACGCACGCCTGTTGGTACACCAGGCCCAGCTGTCCCCGGCGCGTTCCCAGCCCACCTCGAGCCCGATGCCAGCCCCTCGGATGCCTCACCGGGCAGCGGAATTACGGCGGCTAGTGCGCAGGAGCAAGCGAGCGCGCTCCTCGCCAGCGCTCAGTCGTATCTCCCCTCGCTTGAGACGGCGAAGGCGTATCTGCCTCAGGGTGTCGCCGCGTACCTGCGTGAGTATCTTGTGCTTCGTACGAATGAATGCTTATCTGCATGCGTTTAGCCTCGACAGGCTCCGATTCCTCCCTCCCCGCGCTGCCTGCATCCACCTCGTCCGTCGACATCGGCCACGGCGCCACTGTGCCGTACACCGAATCCGCGCCCGAGCCTTACCGCCAAGATAGCACCACCAGCAGCACCGTCGATGTCGGCCACGGCGCTACCGTGCCCTACACCGAGTCCGCCCCCAAGCCCTACTCCCAAGCCCGCAGATCACCGACCCCGACGCGCGAGTCGACCGCCCTCAGCACGACCGCGCACACGGGGCACGCCGCGTCCCCCACCGGCGTCCCGCCGCCTGCGCCTGCCTCGGGCCTGCTCCCCTCGCACCCCGCCGCGCCGAGTGGTCCACTAGACACACCCACATCCCTGCTGGCCGCCTCCCCTTCCCTCTTCTCCTCCGGCGTAACCGCGTCCCCCTTATCCGGCGCCGTGGGCGTCTCCGCCGGCGGCCCTTCTGAGCGCCCGACGCCCACGCCGGACCTCTTGCCGTCGCACCCCGCCGCGGGCCCCGCGCCGCACGTGCACGCCTACCCCACGCACACGCTCGCGGTGCACCCGACGCCGCATGCGGTTCCGCTGCCGGCGTCTTCTACTACTTCCATGGCTACTTCTACTGCTTCCACGGCGACGTCGACCGCGAGCACGCCAGGCGGGGCGAGCGGGTACACCGCGTCGAGCGAGAGCGGGCTCGGCACGCCCACGCCCTCCTCTTCCTCGCCCTCCCCTTCTGCCCCGCCGCCGCCGCCCAAGGAGACGTCGACGTCAACGTTCCCGCCCTTCGTGGGCGCCATCGGGCCCGGGCTCGGGCTCGGGAACACGCCCGCGGGGGGTGCGGGTGCGCATGTGGGAGTAGGAGGGGGAGCGGCGCTCAACTCAGCGCGCCTCGCGGACACGGTGCCGACGGGGGACTTTGACTCCTCTCCGCACTCTGCGGCGCATGGGCATGGAGGTGGGCACGGAGGCGGGCTGGCGGAGACGCACGTGCTGCCGACGGGGGACCCGCCTTCGACGGAGTATAACACCACCACGCCTGACGCGGGCGCGGACGCGGACGCAGAGGGGGAGGACAGTGCGAGCGGGAGCGAGGGGAACGACAAGACGGAAGGAAAGAAGGGGAAGGGGAGGAAGGGCAAGCTACTGCAACGGCTGAAGGAGAAGATGCACGTCGCGTAGTGGTCTGTATCGCGAACGACTAGACTTGTGAATTGTGTACATACGACTTGTGTACGACTTGGGTACTTGTGTACTGGGGTTGGGGTCGACGTTGGGGTTGACGATGTGTTACATGTAACATGTGTATGGTATCTTCGGTGTAATGAAAAGCTTCTCAAATGTAATTCCTCCCGTTAAAGTTCGCGCTGCGAGCTCGAGATCATGATGCCGACCGACCGAAAGTCGAGAGAGAAAAAAAGGAAAAGCAAAAACAAAAACAAAAAGCAAAAGTTTCGAAAACAAAACGTATATGATACTGTTCGGTCACGGTATTCGAACGCTGGGAGTCGAACCCAGACTTGCCCGCTGCCCGCATATCACACGCGCAAAGACGGGGGGCTGTGATGTGCAGTGCACGACGGTCGAGCTGTTCGTATGCATGGTAATGCTGCCAGATACCAACTTGAAGTGGGTACCCGGGTTCAACATGTTTCTTCAATATGTTTCTTCTTCAAGTCGATGAGGCGATTTTTGCGGGCATGTTCGAAATAAATAAACAATAACCAACTAATTCGGTAGGTGTACTATCCTCGCTTTAGGAGGAGCAGATAAGAGGAGAAGAGAAGACGAACGGATTAATTTATTACTAGCCCCGCGGAGTACGGCTGCAAGTGGCTGCATTCAATTCGAACTGCGGTTCAACTTGAAGTTCTCAGGCTGACCATGGATCGGAGGCAAATCCGTGTATCGCATCTTCGCTTCTCAATTGTATTTCCTCCCGTTCGCGCTCAGGCTGCGAGATGAGGACTGAAATTGAGAGAGAGAAAAGCAAAACAAAAGTAAAACTTTTAAAAACAAAAAGTATGATACAGTATATCCATTCCCAAATCGAACCCTGGGAGTCGAACCCAGACTTGTCCGCATATCACAGGAAGGACAATGGGCAGCGGGTGTGCGCCCTGCACGACGGTCGATTGAGTTGTTCGTATGGTAAGGCTGCCAGATACTGAGTGGGTTCAATATGTTTCTTCAAGTCGATGAGGCGATTTTTCGGGCATTCAAGTTGCAAGTGCTTGTTCGAAAGACATAACTAACTAATTCGGTATTCGGTGTATCCTCGCTTCAGCCTGAGGAGGAGCAGATAAGAAGAGAAGAGAAGACGAACGGATTAAATTATTGAAGGCCCCGCGGAGCACGGTCCACGGCTGCCAGTGGCTGCATTCAATTCGAACTGCGTCACGGCCGTTCTGGTTCAAGTGCAAGTTCTCAGGCGGGCCATGGAGGCAACGTGTGCCGGATCGAAACTCGAGAGAGAAAAAAGCGAAACAAAAGGCCGGATATCCATGGCCATCACCGAATTCCGAGTCGAACGCTGTGAGTCGAACCCATCGCCAGACTTGTGAGGTGTCCGCATAAAAAAGTTTGCTTTGAAGAAATGAGCTCCAACGCAATGAATGAATGCCAACGGAAGCCCACCTCGGCTGGAATCGAACTTGAACCAGGAGATGGCGCCGCGGCCCGGGAAGGACAAAATGCAGCACATGTCCGGTTCATCGCGTTAGCTGGGGTCGGGCTCCGAGTCTAAATCGCACCGCGCAGTGGAACGAAAATAAATCGAGTTTTGGCGCGTAAGGTAGTACTCGCCAGGTCCGAGTGTAGAACGAAAGATGATACATGCACCCACCTCCAAGGGAAAAACTTGATGTGGGCCGGCGATAGGCCGTCTCGGTCTCGGCGCTATGAGGCGGGCGAAAGAACCTGAAATAATTTTGAGGGTGGCACTGGCAAAGTTGTTGGTGAGCAGGCGACGAAATGACTTGAAAGAACTTTGAGGCGACGCGGGGTGCGGGAGAGAAAAGGTTGATGAATCCAGTAAAATTTTTCAGCTGGCTAAAATTCCCTTCCTCTGGCTTCCTGATAATGGCCGACTCATAGGCAACAAACCAGCTGCAGGTGGGGTGCCAGAGGAAAACCATCTAAAACATTTATAAACCATTTGTTGACAGTGTGCCCTGCGACCGCCAAACCAAACCTAAATAACAATGGTTTTAACTGTTTATAAACTACAATCGTGGAAGTCTCAATACCGCCTCCAAATAAGTGCGCTAAGGATTGCGTACTGAAAAATGGACGGCCTTGCGAAGCCATGCGAGATACACGATCACTGTGGGAATAAACCCACGGTGCTTTCGCCGCAACTCGTCCTCGCTCCCCTGACTAGCATCCATGTCCGTGCGTAGTGACCATGCTTTTCCACCAAGTCGCTGACAGCGGCATGGACACTGCTTCATAGTTGTAGAACGTGTTGGACTTCGAGTTCGGGCCTGCAAATGAACTTAGCAGCTGAGATATCAGGATTCAGAGATAGATGGGGGTGCAAATAGGACAGCGGTGGGAATTCAACGGATGCAGTATTGCTTCAATAGACGCTGTCGCTGTCGTACACAGCTCAACGAAGCAATTGACATTGCTGGGCAGGAGGAAGCAGCCGTGCCTTTCGGCTTGTTGTGGCGTCTCCCATGACATTCCAACTGCCAGATGAAACAATCTATCATAGTCACTGCCTCGTGCTTGGAAAAATTGTCGCATCGCAGCCAGACAATTCCTGGAAGAAAGGCCGCCCTGAGTGTACTTTAACAGCTTTGTAGTTAGCCTCGTTTCTTCCAAAGAATTTCTGACCGGCTACAACGCGCCGGCCTACGGACCAATATACAGCATAAGTATTCTAGGACCGGTACATGCGGCTCCTTTACGTTATCGACCACGTTTGCTCCGGCCATCGGAGATTGAACGCAACTATATATCATCGTTTCCCCCACCCACACACTTCCTACCCCTCACCATGAGTGACCAGACCACTCCACGTCCACGCAGGCAGCTTCCGAAGGTCAAGTTTCGAGTCCTCATCGCTGGGCGAGCAAATGCCGGGAAGACCACCATTCTGCAGCGAGTGTGCGACACGACGGAGAGTCCAGAGACATACAGACTGGTGGATGGTGAACGCACAAAGGTCGAGTCAAAGACCTCACACGCACCATTGCACATTGTACTAATGGGCCAGCAGATTCAACTCATTCCGACATCAGATGTGCGCTGTGGTACTGGTACCTTCATGGCCTTTAGTTAATGTGTATTCTTTTTAGCGCGGAGAGCACGACATTACAGACCAGCTCGAGTTCTCGAATCACAACGGATATGTATTCCATGATTCGTGTGGACTGGAAAACGGGAGCACGAAGGAGCTGAAGAGTCTACAAGACTTCGTTCGTAAACATGCCGAGAAGAAGACACTTCGTGAACAACTGCATGTCATTTGGTATGTAGCACCCTTTTTCTTGAGACTAGGGGTTATGTTTATTTTCAGGTACTGCATACCAATGGATGATCATCGTCCCGGCTTGAATGTCGATCCACTCCACGCACTTCAGATCGATAATAATGGTATACTACTGGCCAACCATCCACTCTGGTCTAATTGTCTGCACAGTTCCTGTGATCGCCGTATTCACAAAGTTGGATGCATTTAGGCGAAACATACGTATGGACTTGGAGGACGATGAGCAGATGGGTGACGACTTGGACAGGCTGACCAACCAGAGATGCGAGGAGATCTTCGAGAGAGAATGCTTGGACAAGATTGGGGACACAACTCCCTTTGTGCTTCTGGAAGGTCAGTTATCACGTGGCTGATGAGCATTTTTATGCCTGATTTCTGATTTTCGGAATAGGAATGAATGATCCTGCTGCACATTGTGATGAGCTTATCCAAACTACGGCGGAGGCTCTGAATAGTGGCACAGTAACTCTTATGCTTTTGGCAGTACAGACAAAGAATCTAGAGCTTTCTGTTCAACGTGCAGTACAGAAAAGTCTCGAAGTGTTCAATGTGGTATGTGTCATAGAACTATGCTCAGCTGCCATTCAGAACATATCACACATAGGAACCACGAGTATTGATGAAAGGTCGGGAATTTGGGGCCTTTGCGAGTTAACACATCTCACACTATGTTGACATGTTTCTTCCCATGTAGGTGGATTTATGAAGAAAATTAAAAAGTCTGTCACCAAGGCCTTAGCACGGGCACCATCCAAAAGCTTGAAAGTGGAGGATGTAGTCAAGGAATGCTTACGAGCATTTCCATGGTTATGGGCAAGTGTTAACATGATGACGTTGCATGCTTGAACTGATAAGAAAGTTGGTGTGCATGATCAGTGGGTGAGTCCGACCTGATATGCTCCCCATTGCACCGCTGCTGACTGTGATGTGCTGTGCACCGTCAGCGCTTCATTGCACCGCCACTAACGATGCACCGTGTGCATGATCAGTATGTGAGTGTGAACTAATACCCCCTCCCTTGCACCCACTAACTGTGATGCACCGTGTGCATGATCAGTATGTGAGTGTGACCTAATACCCCCTCCCTTGCACCGTCGCTGACTGTGATGTGCTGTGTGCATTATCAGGCTGTGAGTCCGACCCAACACCCGCTCCATTGCACTGTCACTGACTGTGATGTGCGGTGTGCACGATCAGTATGTGAGTCTGACCCAACATCTGCTCCATTGCACTGCCACTGACTGTGATGCACCATGTGCGTGATCAGGTTGTGAGTCCGACCCAACACCCGTTCCATTGCACTGTCACTGACTGTGATGTGCGGTGTGGGTGATAAGACTGTGAGTCCGACCCAACACTTGCTCCATTGCATGGCCACTGACTGTGATGCACTGTGTGTGTGATCAGCCTGTAAGTCCGACCCAACACCTGCTCCATTGCACCGCTGCTGACTGTGATGCACTGTGTGCATGATCAGGATGTGAGTCGGACCCAAACACCTGCTCCATTACACTGCCACTGACTGTGATGTGCTATGTGTGTGCTCAGACTGTGAGTCCGACCCAACACTTGCTCCATTGCATGGCCACTGACTGTGATGCACTGTGTGTGTGATCAGTATGTGAGTCCGACCCAAACACCCACTCCATTGCACTGCCACTGACTGTGATGTGCTGTGTGCCCAATCAGCTGGTGAGTCTGTCCCAAGATCTGCTCCATTGCACTGTCACTCACTGTGATGCGCGGTGTGCGTGATCAGGATGTGAGTCTGACCCAAGACCTGCTCCATTGCACTGTCACTGACTGTGATGCACGGTGTGCGTGATCAGGATGTGAGTCTGACCCAAGACCTGCTCCATTACACTGCCACTGACCATGATGTGCTGTGTGCGTGATCAGGCTGTGAGTCCGACCCAACACCTGCTCCATTGCATGGCCACTGACTGTGATGCACTGTGTGTGTGATCAGTATGTGAGTCCGACCCAACACCTGCTCCATTGCACCGCCACTGACTGTGATGCACTGTGTGCATGATCAGGATGTGAGTCGGACCCAAACACCTGCTCCATTACACCGCCACTGACTGTGATGTGCTATGTGTGTGCTCAGACTGTGAGTCCGACCCAACACCCTCTCCACTGCTGACTGTGATGTCCTGTGTGTGCCATCAGCATGTGAGTCGGACCCAAACACCTGCTCCATTACACTGCCACTGACTGTGATGTGCTATGTGTGTGCTCAGACTGTGAGTCCGACCCAACACTTGCTCCATTGCATGGCCACTGACTGTGATGCACCGTGTGCGTGATCAGGTTGTAAGTCTGACCCAAGAGCTGCTCCATTGCACCGCCACTGACTGTGATGCGTTGTGTGCCCAATCAGCTGGTGAGTCTGACCCAACACCTGCTCCATTGCATGGCCACTGACTGTGATGTGTTGTGTGCGCGATCAGGCTGTGAGTCCGACCCAACACCTGCTCCATTGCATGGCCACTGACTGTGATGCACTGTGTGTGTGATCAGTATGTGAGTCCGACCCAACACCTGCTCCATTGCACTGCCACTGACTGTGATGTGCTGTGTGTGGGTGATAAGACTGTGAGTCCGACCCAACACTTGCTCCATTGCATGGCCACTGACTGTGATGCACTGTGTGTGTGATCAGCCTGTAAGTCCGACCCAACACCTGCTCCATTGCACCGCTGCTGACTGTGATGCACTGTGTGCATGATCAGGATGTGAGTCGGACCCAAACACCTGCTCCATTACACTGCCACTGACTGTGATGTGCTATGTGTGTGCTCAGACTGTGAGTCCGACCCAACACTTGCTCCATTGCATGGCCACTGACTGTGATGCACCGTGTGCGTGATCAGGATGTGAGTCTGACCCAAGACCTGCTCCATTACACTGCCACTGACCATGATGTGCTGTGTGCGCGATCAGGCTGTGAGTCTGACCCAACACTTGCTCCATTGCATGGCCACTGACTGTGATGCACTGTGCATGTGATCAGTATGTGAGTCCGACCCAACACCTGCTCCATTGCACTGCCACTGACTGTGATGTGCTGTGTGTGGGTGATAAGACTGTGAGTCCGACCCAACACTTGCTCCATTGCATGGCCACTGACTGTGATGCACTGTGTGTGTGATCAGCCTGTAAGTCCGACCCAACACCCGCTCCATTGCACCGCCACTGACTGTGATGCACTGTGTGCATGATCAGGATGTGAGTCGGACCCAAACACCTGCTCCATTACACCGCCACTGACTGTGATGTGCTATGTGTGTGCTCAGACTGTGAGTCCGACCCAACACCCTCTCCACTGCTGACTGTGATGTCCTGTGTGTGCCATCAGCATGTGAGTCTAACCCGACACCCTTTTCACTGCACCACTGCTGACAGTGATGTGTTCTGTGACATCAGACTGTAAGTCACCCACTATTTGCCCTTCAAGCCTTCAACCTGTCATTGTCTAGCGGCCCCTACGTGATTCCTTGCTCAGATTTGCTGAAAACGTGAGCCAGCTGCCCTGCTTATATAGCTTCTCTTCTTAACCATATCAAGCTTCAAAATCATGCGGGTCAGGATCACAATTCACAGTGCTTTCTCATCATTGGTGCTGTCCCCACTTCCTTCTACTCTATCTCAACTTTACCTTGCCCTCACAGCTTTAATCGCTGTGGTACGCTATGCCACCATCACTTTCATCAATATGCAAATCTCTGCGGATGATGCACTGAATGAGGCTTACCGCCAAGCACCCAATGTGCTACCCAAGCTCTCGGAATGGATCGCTTCCTCAACAGCCCAGTCTGATGATATTGTTGCATTCATCAATTCCATGCCGTGGTGGGTGTTCTTTGCTTTTCATCCTTTCAATGGAGCCCTAGTTGAACTCTGGTCTCTAGGGATATGAACATCCTGCACGGACTATCAAGTTGAAGCAAAGATGGATTGGGAAGTGGTGTCCTTGTAACCGGGTTTTGGAATACCATGCTGTGCTTCAGTTTACTGCCCGCAAAAGTAAAGTGATGGGATTTTCAGACAATTCCAGTGTCATCAGGTCAATTTCACCTGAAACAGTCGCATTTAACTTGTGGACACTGAGCATAATTGAATTCTTGATGGTAGGTATGCTCCTGTGAAAAAATATTGAAAGGTTTAGGTCGCAAAGGATCATGAGTATCCCCTCAAAATCTGCTCCATTTGGGCAATTGAGATACACAGACACCTGACACATTCAAGGTAGTTTACCTAGAGAAGTTCACCAATTGATACTCTCTTCCCAGAGTTGAACTCATATAAATTGAACCAAATTTCCCAATCTAAACCTGGTGCCTTTCAGGACCCCATAATCTGGGCAGTGGAGTCGTGTGAACCACAGATGGGACATGAGAAGAGAGTGTGGCTATTTTCTCCTTTTCAAAGTGAAACCAGAGAGCGATGCTAATGTGAATGTGCACACCTTCCCAATGACAAGACACATTCAATCAACCTAGTTATTCTCTGAAGTTTCAAACGTGGCATGCACATACCACAACTCGTACTTCGTGTTGAATATGGAGGGAGGCTACAACTTGAAAAGAGTAAGCAACTTGATGAAGGCTGAGAGCCTAGAGGAGAAAAATACGAGTCCCCGCCATCTTCGTCACTTCGTTACTTCGCGTAGCGTTGTGAAACTTCGTAACTTTGATGGGAATAGGTGCAAGTTCATGAGTCTGATGACATTTTATAAAACTTCGTGAGTTTGTATTCCGGGCTTGTCGAGCGGCGACTCTCCGGCACATCACGGAGGGATGGCAATCAACAGGTTGCCGAGATGGCCGGTTAGGTTTGAGGTCAGCGGGTTAGCGGTTAGTGGTTTGGGTTAGCTGGTTTGGGTCAGCGGTTAGTGGTTTAGGTTAGGTTAGCTGGTTAGGGTTGGTGGTTTGGGTGAGTGGTTAGTGTTAGGGTTAGCGGTTAGGGTGAGGGATCTATATATAAAAACGCGCCCCGGCCTGTGTGAAGGAATAGTGATGGCCGAGATTCCGCGTTCTTGAACGTGCAGCGTTGAACTCACGAACTTTCATAGAAGCTATCAAACTCACGAACTTTCACAAATTCCTATCAAAGTCACGAAGTTTCACAATGGTAAGCGAAGTAACGAAGTGACGAAGGTGAGGTATACTCGAAAAATACCGAAAAAGAAATGAATCAGATCTGATTGAGCGCTTGATCCAAGAAAATCATCGACCGGAGCAGAGTTTATGTGAAAGGAATAAAGGCAACACATATGGAGCGGACGAGGGAATCCCGGGATGAGTTATAGCTGAGGCTGGAGATCGAGTCATACAAAAGTTGGCAGCACAAAGATAAGGGTGGCAAATCAAGTGGGAGGCAGTCGTGGTGTAAGAATGGAGGAACAACTTGAAGAGAAACAAAAGTGCCGACACGAGAGAGTGACAGTAAGAACTAGCATGCAGCTGTGCAGCATTTGGGTGTGCGACGAGTTTCAACGAATTGTGTGCTTTAATCTTGAGGTTGGCTTGATGATGGTCGCGGCAGAGCTCAGAAGTGGATGGAGTGGGGAGCTTCTGTGTGGGTGACAATCATCCGGACACCCTGGAGATTGAAAAACTGTTAGGCAGTATGTAGCAGAAAACAATATAATCATAAACCGCAGGCACCTTTTGAAACAATTAATTACTCATCGAAAGTCGACTATGTGCACATGTTGCTTGTGATAACCAGTTGCGGCAAAGTTGCGGTATATAGTAATAATATAGATTCATTGGATGGGAAAAAGTAGGTCTGTGCACTGAGCCAGATACACATGAAAGCTGTTTGTTTGAGTTTTCTTAAATTAGGGTTCATATATATAAGTGCACTAGCGAGTATGACCAGGCCTCGGGCATCTCGGGGATGGGGTAGAGTCTCATCGCACTTCGGCTTGAGGTACATTTATTTTTCTTCAGTTATTGTAGATGGCATAGCTAATTTTCATTGGTTCGCACCAGCAGATTTTATTCTTTGGTGGTCAAGTTGACCAATGCCTCAGGGCTCGGCCACAATGCGACCTCGACTTGGTCAGATTTTAATATGACCTTATTTTTCATCAAATATTCGAGCTTTAGTTTGGAACTTTTGCTCAGAAGTTGATCTGGCTAAGCAAACATGACAGGTCGTCGGAACTTTGTACCCGAAGTATTGAACTGTTGCGAACATGTACTTGTAAGCACCACCCGAACCTTTTGTGAACCTTTGGTTCGCTTCATACAGTTGGTGGTTGGGGAATAATTGATCTGGTGGTTCGCTTATCAGGCTGTGGTTTCTTTAGCGAGACACAGCTACCGAATTGGGTTACCTCATGGTTCGGCTAAACTGGCCACTGATCGCCAACTGACTTGAGCTCAGTTCAGAATATTCTGCATATATATACCCATGAAAGTACTATTTTTTTTTCGCTTGCTGTCCTACACACTCTCTATCCCAGTATCCCTGCACCTACCACTTCACACTGTATGTCTCCATACTTTGCCTCAGTGCGACTCTGTTATTCATTCAAACCCATGGCCTTTCACCCACCAAATTTTGTGCGACATACTTATCATTATACTGCCAAATACTAACACCTCTGTAGGGAAAGCAATTCAATGGACAACCAAAACCTCGCGAACCTTTATCACTCATTTAATTTCTTTGCTGCCTTGCAACTCCCTGCATCTGTTCGTTCTACCAATTTTGTGCTTAATTTTGCGTACCTCTATTACTCTTTAATCTCCTTTTCATTGACTTAGTTTACACTGGCTGTAACTTGCAGGACGACCTCATAAATGTGATATTTTTGTGTTCCCCTTTCAGCATTGATACCAACTTTGTCTGCTTCCACTCTATGCTCTGTTAGTCTAGTGGTTTTACGTCCCTAACTCTGTTCAAGGTTGGCGATGGGGAGCCACATCGCCGTAATCCCATCACCACATCGCCGTAAGTTCGAATCCCCACTGTTGCACTGTTGTGTCACCCTCTTTCTGTTGTTGTTTTTTACGTTTTTTTTTTTTTTTTTTTTTTTTTTTCATTTCCTGGCACTCTAGCTCTGGAGAGTGTTGTAGGTCAAGAGTTCAGTCTTGCTAGACCGTTCTCTTCAGTCTGAAGAGAACGGCCTACGGCACCTACAATATACATAACCTCCATGAACCAAACACCGTGTCGAGTTCCCATCAGGTCACACCCTGGCCGCCCGGGTGTGACTGCGTGACCAGACGTGAGGTACTAACTACAGCAGAGAGAACAGTGCAAATACCAAGTCGAATGTGAAAGACATTCAAAATGCAGTGTTATTTATGTAAGTACAACAAAAAGCTAAGGCAATGTTCCATGACTGAGGATTGGGCCTCTTCGAGGCGGGTGCTGAACCTTTAGGTTCACATTTAAGAGTGGTTCAAGTTCGGGAGGGAATCTTTATCCTTCCAGAAAGTTGGAACCGAGCCGGAGCAAACATTGCTGCCAGAAAATATTTGGTGGGTAAAACGACGAGCGGCATAGCCGCTATCGAAATTGATCAACTGAAGGTCAATGAGATTAAAATGGGCATTACAGTACAACAATTTTTGATAGAATGCGCTGAAGTGGGGAATGTAACGGAAGTGCAGTAATGACTACGAGGGGAGGCACAAGGAAGGATTTTTGGACCGCTATGAAATAATTGCTGCTGCATCTCAGCTTCTTCTGGCTTGGCAGAGCTGAACGCAGCATTAATTACATCATCCCTAACTCGCTTCCTCGGGCTCGCACCGGGCGAGTAGGTACTATGCTCGGGCATGGTGGGAATGGGCGGATCCCATGGCTCCCCATCACCGCGGTCAAGTTTAAGGTCCTCAACCAGGTGGTAAAGTTGCCGAGTACTGATTAGTGACTGAAAGTGGTACAAGATTGAGCACACACCTTTCTATCGACTTGCATATCACCCCTGTCATTTTTTGAAGTCCTTCATAACATAGGTGGCAAGGTAAACCAGGACCAGAGTGCCACCATTCGGGGTGCTGTAGAGCTCACCGGCGCAATAAGGTTCCCGTCAGTGTTCGTGTAATCACACCGGGCGACCACTGCTTTATTGTGTGCGCAGCAGGGTCTGTGGTAGCCCAACCTGCCTCTCCAGAACTATGCTGTAAAACCATGACAGCTGCCGCGAGAATAAACTTTACTTTTTTTTTGGCCTCGAGCTTGGTGCATTTTGGCATAAAGCTTCATCATTTTTTCGCTGTTCACCAGACTGTCTTGCAGATATGTGCAAATGATGAGTGGCCATCTTTCTTAATGTTAGCACGGGAACCCGACAAGTGCCCACTTTCCATTTGCGTGGGAAGGCTGACACTCACCGGAAGATAAATGTTCGTGGTGACCTGCGCCGGGGTTAATTTTCTTCTTGGCACGCGGTCGCAGAGGGAGGAATCAATACTATGAAATTCACCCCAAAACTCAGAAGATCGAATCCGCTGGGGTGGAGAATCTCTCAGAGAATCGGGTGGAATTGACCTCGCGTAGCTGTCCCCGTTGTATTCCGAACTTGGGTAGAATATCCCACGGGCCGAAAGAGTGTGAACCTTTTATCAGTGTTTCAAGAAGAAAAGAGCCTTGAAATGGGCTGGGTACATTTTTTCAAGTTCAGTCCTTTATTGATTATCTATCCACCATAAATTGAGAGGGTTTGAGACTTTGGGCACCTCTACCGGGCAACTTGTTGCCGCTAAAGTGCCGGGTATCACGGCATATCGGCATCCCTCCGAACACTTGAGTTTGCTCAATTTTCTGATACTTGCACCCGTGGTACCCGCATATTCCTCAATTGTTAAACGATGGTGATAATTGTAATGTCCCTCCGCGCACAACAGCTTTCACCGGTACCTCAGTTACTTCAATGTTCTCCGGGTCGAGCCACAATGGTCGGAGATCAACCTCATCGGTTCATTTGACCGTTCGAGGTGTTCATACCACCCAAAAGTCAGACAATTCAGAGAGGCTTATGACGAGGAATGGGGTGCAAATTGATTCCTTGGCTACTGGATAACTTACTTCAGCAACTGAGGTAGAAGTTGGCTGTGCCGAGAATCATCCGTGTGTGATTGCTTTCGAACCTTTCTACCCGGCCGTCACGTTGCACGGCAAAATTCTACCCGCCCGTCCATCTCCATCATTTTTCGATTGACGTCTCTAGAGATTCTCTGGAGAGAATTGATCCCAGCGGATTCGACGTCCTCGATGATCTGGCGCTCGCATGAAGAAATGCCCACTATCTTTAGTAGTGTTGTAGGCCGCTATCAGCGATCACATCAGTCACATCAGGCTGTGTTTTGGCTGTGTCTGTCAAGTTCCGACGGCTACCGGTGGCTTGCATCATCCCCGGCATGAATTCTGACTCAAACTTGACCCCGAAAAACCCCGAGCCGCGTATTTTTGCGTCATCCCCGGCACGAATTTCGAGTTCACGTGTCAAGTTCCGACGGCTGCCGGTGGCTTGCATCATCCCCCGGCAAAAAGAATATGACTAAACCCCGAGGCCTGCCACTGGCTGCCAGGTATTTTGCATCATCCCTACCAAACATTCTTGCTTCTCAGTCTGGCTTGCTTTGCAGGCTCAGGTCTGAACCCCCAAGAATCCAACACACTGCCAACATCTTGTATGCTTGAAATTATGTGCAGACAGTCAGGTGAGACTTCCCTCTGAAGGCACTTAGCAGTGATCTTGTTTTTTGCAGCTTGCTTTCTGCCCACTGTTCTGGATCAAAATTCTGTCCCAGGTCAGCATTTCTCAGTAGACACAACCTGATCTAAACTTAACCTCTTCTCGCAACATCTGCTTGAAAATATTGCCGAGAGAACATTCCAGTCACACTGGTATATGCCCAAGCATGAAGGCCAAAGTTCGGGTTGAGTTGAGTTCAAAGTCAGAGCATTCAGGTCAAAAACTTCCAAAAAGAGTAAAGGAACTCGAAACTTGAACTTGAACTCGGGGATGATGTAGATTATATGCAACTCTACCGACTCCGCCTCCTCCTTCATGTCAATGATATTGATATTTGCCTTTCCCTTGCGTCACAGTGTTCAAACTCGCGACGGCCTTCCCCAGTACTTCCATCAAATATCTTCTGGCCGTGTGGTCCAATCTTGACATGATCACGGAATTCCTTCACTGGCTCGTCACTTGTGGGTAGAATTGGCTGGGAGGTGTGCAAAGCACAATGTGCTGAGAGCAGCATGACTGAACTTGAACTGGCGCTGATAGAGATGTTGATAGGCTTGGACAGGCAGGTACGACAGGGAACCAACAGTGTCGAATTCACAATCCATGAGTGGGCCCTGGCCTTGCCTCCATTCTTGGAATGCAGGGTGATCATAATTTATTCCTCCTCCTCCTCCTCCTGTCAAAACGCGTGTCAATATTGAAAGGCTTAATAATAATTCGGACAACATTTACCGCAAACGAGCATGATCCATTGAGTAGAGTCCCATTGGCTGGCAAGCAAGTCTTCGTCATCGTCTGAGTGGACCACAATGATGTCGGACATGTGTACGGTTTAAGGATGCGTCGCACGAGGAGAAATTGATAAGACTGGCTACCTCCACATTGCAACGCCACTTAGTACATCAAGCTTCTCCCGAGGCTTCACCAACGCACAGCTTGCTACGTACATCTTTCGGACCGGTTCAAAGCCTTTCAGTAACCATATGAAGTTTGCTTAAGCAATTGCTGTCTCAACACATAATCCTGCTTAATCACTGCTCGATTAACAACATTACCGGTGAGGGATGAGGGCGGATGGGAGGATTTATGGCTGATGTTGCTTGATTAATCACCGATTAACCTAGATTATGTTCTGCTTAAGATTTGTTAATCCAAAAAATCAGTAGTTAATCAGGGCTTAAGCGATTCAACACAGAAAGATCCCAACGGGAGAATCGAACCCATAACCTCGAGGGAACAGACCAAAGAGAGATGAAGAGAGCATAACCACTACACCAAGGAAGCACGCCAAGCCCTCCAAAGCTTTGAAATACAGTGAGTGAGAACAAACATGACACTGTATCAGTGTGCAATAGGTTGAAAGCTTGTCCAGGATATGAATGATTTGAATATGGAGGAGCAGGCAGCATCATATTTCAACTGGTAGAACTATTCTGTGGCTAGAAAAGAGTTGTACACCTCTTTTCAAAGACATGATGTGGGTTTAAAACCACACTGGCCTCAAAGAACACAGCTTGATGTTGAACATTTCAAGCTCCAGTTAATTGGGAATTAATGGACTTTGAAATGTCACAATCAGGGCTAGGGATAAGATAACATTGGTCGAAGGCGATATAATTTACTCATGGTGGAGAATACAGAGTCTTACCAGGGGATCAAACAGGAGTAATGGGAATATTTTACCATGCTCTACAGGTCGTCTGTCAACATGCTTGAATGCTTCAACCATACACCAGCAAGGTAAAGAAGAGGGTGAGGTGGAATCTGGCCGTGGAGCGTGTACTCAGCCTTTGCACAGCGCACTGAAAAGCTAGCACGCGCCAAACATGCGGCTGGGCTGATTTATCTCATTTTATTTGACCTTTTCTTGGCCCATGTTCAATGAACTCCAGATCTATGCAAGGGCACCCTCAATGATGGGGGTTTATTTTGCATACCTCGAGCTTCAGGCTGTGCTTTAGCTGTGAATTGTGCCAGCTTTTTAAAACTCTCTATTGCCAAATACTTCATTAGCTCCTCTTGAGTTCTGAGAGAAATCATCGACATCACATCTTAAGTGTCTAGAAACTCAAGTACACACCTGACCAGAGCTTGTCCAGAGGCCAGGAGTTGGATTGCTACAATTGAGGGGTGATACAGAAAGGAGCAATCGGGATATGTGAGGGTGCATTGAGCAAAATCCGCCAAATGGATGCCCATGCCCACCGAAACCGCACGGTACCATCAACTGCAAGAGTAGATGCCTGGTGGGACCGGGTTGCCGTACTAAAGACCTCGGCAGTACCACAACCACTTGGTCTCCGTTGGAACCGAAACTGCAAGCATTGCGCTATTGAGGTGAGTATCTACACGAGCAGGGAAGTATTATCACTGATCTGAAGGTTGCCACCCTTAAGAAATCCTGAATAAATGTTAAGGCCTCTGCTTCAGGAGTGACCCTCATTAAAATCCTTAACTGCAACACTGCAAACAAGGACATCATGATGGTACACTATAGTCTCATATCAACACAGCTGTGAGCCAGGTCCATGCCTACCTCATCACACAGCAATTACCACGCCGACCACGGGAATTTAAGGGTGCATCAATCATCAATCATGCAAAACCAGTATCAAACTATGGCCTGACCTTGATTCAAACAGGGGCCTCACAATGAAGTGTTGGAGACTCACTCGTTATAGAGCCCTGCTATTGGCAATTTCTGTGGACTCCCCTCGCCAGAAGATCATACAGTTAGTTTAGAGTGGATCACAACAACACTTGTGACAAGTTGAAAATCTCAACACTCATAAACTCCTCAACATTGAAACCCAAGTAGGGCCAAATTTATACTGAGATGGGGTGCAAGGCAACTGAAATGCTATGGTAGACGGGTGTCCCCCAGGTCCCCCCCAATCCCCGCAGGGTCTCCCACATTTAGGGGGGACAACTATGGTCTAATTAGACCTTGTAGTTGGGACCAGCAGGTGCATAAGATTCTCTTTGGTTGTCTATGGTACACATATTGCGCAAAAAGTTCTTGTTGCTGGGGAGGCCTCTAAAAACAACAACTTCAACTTTTGTATGTGTCTTAGTGTGCAGGTTGGGATAAGAGGACAACTTGAAATTTGAACCAGCTTTGGCTGTCTCCATAGAAATTTGGAACTACAAAAATCCTAGCTACAATGATGTGGCTGCAGAAAAGAGGAGCATGTTCAGTTTCAACCAAAAAAAATGTGCATCCAAGACGAGTGGTTGAAAAAGGGCACAACCCATGGGTTGAAGTAAAGAATACAACCTAGCTGACCATATTTTGAACTGTTCATGGATCAAACTCAAGAATGGCAACCACTCTGGCCAGGTGGCTAGCCATGATTCAACAGGGCAGGCAGCGTTTGAAATTCTCCACTGTTGCCATGGGATTTGGCGGTAACTCGGTATGGTGGCTGAGGGTGACGGTGTGATCAATAGTAGTCCTGGCTGAAGCAAGATGAGAAGGGACTGGGAGTGGCCCACAATAACATGGTTATTTCAAGCATCTTGAACAAGCCACCAGTGTTAACCTATCATCATAGAACTATGTGGAATAATCAGTAGACCTGTAGAGCATGGTAAAATATTCCCATTACTCCTGTTTGATCCCCTGGTAAGACTCTGTATTCTCCACCATGAGTAAATTATATCGCCTTCGACCAATGTTATCTTATCCCTAGCCCTGATTGTGACATTTCAAAGTCCATTAATTCCCAATTAACTGGAGCTTGAAATGTTCAACATCAAGTTGTGCTTTTTGAGGCCAGTGTGGTTTTAAACCCACATCATGTCTTTGAAAAGAGGTGTACAACTCTTTTCTAGCCACAGAATAGTTCTACCAGTTGAAATATGATGCTGCCTGCTCCTCCATATTCAAATCATTCATATCCTGGACAAGCTTTCAACCTATTGCACACTGATACAGTGTCATGTTTGTTCTCACTCACTGTATTTCAAAGCTTTGGAGGGCTTGGCGTGCTTCCTTGGTGTAGTGGTTATGCTCTCTTCATCTCTCTTTGGTCTGTTCCCTCGAGGTCATGGGTTCGATTCTCCCGTTGGGATCTTTCTGTGTTGAATCGCTTAAGCCCTGATTAACTACTGATTTTTTGGATTAACAAATCTTAAGCAGAACATAATCTAGGTTAATCGGTGATTAATCAAGCAACATCAGCCATAAATCCTCCCATCCGCCCTCATCCCTCACCGGCAATGTTGTTAATCGAGCAGTGATTAAGCAGGATTAGGTGTTGATACAGCAATTGCTTAAGCAAACTTCATATAGATTCTTAGCCTTTATCCGAACTTTTATCCGACCTTTTCGAAAATTTTGTGCTATCCGAATTGTGCCTTCGAAATACGTGTCCCAGGAGTGAAATTTATCCGAACTTTCCTCTGACCTCGAGGCCTCAAATCAACAAATTTATCCAAACTTGGTATTCGGCATACCAAGTAATAAACTAAGGTCCTCTCCATGCATGACTTTCTTAGTTTCCACCTCAGACGTCAAACCCAAATCACAGCAGGAGGTCCAGGTTTGACTCCTGTATGACCTTTTTTATCACCAAATATTATTTGCTTGAGGTTTGAGATTGTGGTTGCTGTATTTGAGGTAGTATGAGGTGTTGAACTGAGGTTTGATGTGGTTCGTGATGCAGGTCTGTAATCTTGATTGACGTGGTCTGTGGTTTTCGATCTGTAAATACTTCATCGTTGTGCATGAGTCTATGGTAGGTTCACATCGCAGGTTCCTCTAGCACCGGATTCAGTAAACCAAGGTCAATAGGCGACTCTCTGCTCGCCTAAGTACTAACCGACCCAAGTTGCAATGAATAAAGTCCGCTAAGTCGCTCCCAATTTCCCCCTCTTTCTACCCCAAAAATCCCTCAGAGCATCACCAAAACTCAGCGAAAAGCTCTAAGTCGCCCACTCACTGCGTTCCGGGCCCGGCTACACTTCGTCAGCGCGGCTGAGTGCGGATCAGCGTAGGCCCAGTGTAGCCGACTACACTTACGTACCCGTGTCAGTGTAGTGATCCGCACTCAGCCGCACTCAGCCGCGCTGACTAAGTGTAGCCGGGCCCGGAACGCAGTGACTCTTATGCTTCTGTGCCATCCTCATGATTCATTCCCAACTCTAGCAGCTCCTCGTGTAAGTCCCGACTTCACTCACTCTCAGGGCCTGATCGCGACCCCTGAATCCATGGGTGGATTTTGGTTGAAAATCTTTGGGGGTATAAAACCCGTCCCTAAACTGTCTGACAGTGTTCGACGGGTGTATTTGTGAAATTCTATGGCCGGAGGGGGCAGAGAACTCATTGGCCAAAGTTTCCCCCGGATTCATTGAATTCCACGAAGATCAACTGAAAGCTGAGTACTTGTTGAGCGCCTTCCATCCTGTCCACCCCAGCTTGTTAAAATGTGAGCAAATGCACTTGGGTTCTACTCTAGGGCACTTTAGCGACAGAATATGTGGGAAAGATGTGTATCAAAAGAATTCAGCTGGGATTCAGGCGGAAAAGTCAGGGGTCCCGATCAGGCCCTGAGTCAAAGTGTACTTTCCCTAAAAATATTGCTGGTATCATTTCGGCCTTTTTACAGTCGTGAGTCTCTTTTATCGATCTTACTAGACCAATACCTGACGGTATTAGGATTAATCCTAACCGCCCTTTGGGTGGTTCATAGGATTGATCATATCCACCCCTCCAAGGGTGCATTTCCACATACTGCGCGCCCACTACGTCACACCAATGTCTCAACCGACTCCTATACCCCATCCTTTTCATCCTATCCTATCCCATCCCATCCCATCCCATCCTATCCCAGCTCCAGTATTGTAAATTTTGTCCCATCTAGTCTCAAGTTCTCTCTTCCGTGTATCCTATCAGGATAGATTGGCAACTTGTTGCATTCACTCCCCCCTTCCTATCCTATCGTACAGAAAAAAAGTGATGTCAAACTTTCACCATGCATCCTGGGAGGACGTGATGAGCACAAGTTCATATATCACAGTTAAGCACCGACCAGAAATCCTCCCCACGAAGTCGGGAGATTTGTAGTCAGGCAATTGCTGGTGGTTTCCGAAATGAAGGGGATACACCAGCGCATATGTTCTGCCTATGGCGCTGCCTCCAGAATCAGTTGCCGGAAGGTGCCGCAGTAATTGACCTTTACCCGGTATCCATTCTCTGAACATTTGCACCCGTCCTGTTCTTCCACCGCAGGGCAGCACATTGAGTCCAGCAATCAAGGGGCTATAATCTGTCTGAACGCGTCAGCGCAGACCCACCAAAGAGTAGGGAACCCGAACTCACTCCACGTAGGGCACCCCGAATGCTAATGAAATCGGCTTGCTGGCGGATCTTCACTGTTCAGCTCGCGCGCATCAGCACCGAAAAAAGGAGGAAGAACACGGCGGTCATCTCTACCTAGTGTCGCGCGCATCACAAACCTTCTTCAATCAACCCCTTCACATGCCCGTGTCAGGGTTAGCATTCAAAGCGAAACCAGAGAGCGATGCTAATGTGAATGTGCACACCTTCCCAATGACAAGATACATTCAATCAACCTAGTTATTCTCTGAAGTTTCAAACTTGGCATGTGCATACCACAACTGGTAGTTCGTGTTGAATATGATACATCCTAGGCATGCAAAAAGTCCCGGTATCACGAGCCCTCTGCCATCAAAAAGAAGTGGGGATTATAATGACAATAAAATCAAATGAAGCCTAGGTTCATCGGTTGGCCATCCCTGCCCAGATATCATCATGATCCTCCCAATTCAGTGGTTGAGTGCAGGGAGTAAATCCGGGTTGAGCAGCACTCTCTGCGCAGGATTTCATCTGCAAAAGTAAGGACTGAGCCTCGACGGTGGAAGTCCACATCCCTTGAGCTCAGGCCGGGTACCAGCTACATCAGCCGCAGCACTTCAGTACATCGGTGCTAGATGCGAGGGGCGCAGAGATATGGGGAATCTCCGGGAGAAAAGGGACAAAGATAAGATAAACCTCCGCGGCCATGACCTCTACTACGGAACTTTTGCCGTTCCCCAGTTCCACATTGCGGTCATGCATCAGCACTTCAGCCACTGTATCCTGCGCACAAATTATCAGTAATGAGTATTGTAAAAGACACAAACGTACCTCGGTCCTCGGCGGCGTTCTGGACGAAGGTGCGGTTGCAAGTCCTTCTTTCATGTCTGTGGTACCTACGACAAGGGTAAAGCGAGGGAGGCTACAACTTGAAAAGAGTAAGCAACTTGATGAAGGCTGAGAGCCTAGAGGAGAAAAATACGAGTCCCCGCCATCTTCGTCACTTCGTTACTTCGCGTAGCGTTGTGAAACTTCGTAACTTTGATGGGAATAGGTGCAAGTTCGTGAGTCTGATGACATTTTATAAAACTTCGTGAGTTTGTATTCCGGGCTTGTCGAGCGGCGACTCTCCGGCACATCACGGAGGGATGGCAATCAACAGGTTGCCGAGATGGCCGGTTAGGTTTGAGGTCAGCGGGTTAGCGGTTAGTGGTTTGTGTCGGAAATTTGTAATTTTGGTTACAAGGCCTTGAGTCGCCTTGCAAGGCCGCAAGAGAATTTGAGCTTACAATGATCTTGTACGAGAAGAGAGTTATTATAAGACGTCCGCAATGATCCGATGATCTGATAAGATTACGAAATCTTGCAAGGAGTCAAAGGCTTGCAAGGACTCTCTTCGCTTGTAAGGCCTTGGGATTCAATGAGGGGTTAGAAGGTGTTGTAAGAGTAGTAAGGGTTTAAACACAATAAAAACTTATCACTATCTAATCTTTTATATTCTTTATTCTATTCAAGTTTTAACTGCTTGCGAGAGCGAGAATCGAACCAGCGACCTCTTGGTAACATCAAGTTACAGACAACTACAACATATCCAACTAAGCCACCAGGGCTTTTTAAAATAAGGTAAGCTTGTTCCTTTTGTAGCGTTGCTTCCGGCTAATTCCCAACACGGTTGGCCTGAACACTTCGAATCGCTTCATCTCGGTTCCACTATTGCATACTACATGCTTCTACCTACGTTTACCGCCACGTGTTGCACCTCTCTTCTGAACTGGCAGCTCCTCAATTCTAGTGGGAACAGCAACTCCGCGACGGCCTCCGCGACGAGGCTCAGGAACAATGTCAGCGCCAGCGGGATCTTCGTCGCTGTCAAGCACCACAGCTCCACCGCGCGCGCCGCCCCGACGTCTCGCACCGCCCCGATGTCTGCGCGCAGCGACAGGAGCTGGCTGTTCCTCCTCGGGCTCGGGCTCGGGCTCTGAGTCAATGTCTTGGCGCTGGCCGTCGACTTGTCGTTCCGGCTCCGACGCTGCTGCTAAGTACCGAATGAGACTCGACTCGAGCCTGTAAGGGATGCATCCAATCTCACCATTGTCGATATCGTTTTGGCCCCAATCGAAAGCCACTGCGGGATTCTCCAACGCAAGATCCTCGCCCAGCGCCATGGCCTCCATCGCAGCTGCAAATTCAGCCTCGGCGGCCGCTTCTGCTTCGTCATCGGGTATCACTGGCTCGTCCAGTGAACCCGCAGCTGCCACCTTCTTGAAAACCGTCTTCGTCCAAAACCTCAGGATGTTCCGAACGCCCGGGGTTTCCGCGGTCTTCATGAGTAACTTCTTGTAGCTGCGAAAGTAGGTTTGGAAGGGAATGCCAGAGATCTTGCCCTTCTCCTCAAATTGCGTGTCAACGCCCGAAAGTACGCCAATGATCTACGGATGTTTACTTTAATCCTGAACTTGACAGAACGGCATGAACTTACGGCGGTAAGGGTAAAGGCAATACTCCCGATTGTAAGCCCCTCTGTCGGCAGCTGCCATAGATACCCAAGGGTGGTACTGAGTGGTTTAACACTCCCTTTGTCGCCTGTACTCGCTGGGCCGAAGATCATGCAACGCAAAGCCTGCTTTCCTTCAGCTATCATTTATCTCGACAGATTAGTGGCGTACCATGGGGAGAACTGGGTTCAAAAGGCGGGTTTGAATGTTCTTCTTCTGCCCCGTGTAAAAAATGGGTGGGTAAGCGCTCGGTGGACCTTTCCTGTCTTCCCCGGGATGGTAAAGTAGGTCGCCCTTGTTATTTGTGATTTCGCACTCAGCAAGAATCTTTGAGAGATTCGCCTTCAATACATTTACCGCAGATGAGCGACCTGCATTAAGATACTTTAGGAACTGGAACCAAATCAATTCTCGAAGCTCAGATTCAAAATAAATGAAGAACGCACGTTATTGCCGAAGTTCGGGAAAGTTGTTGAGTCCACAAGGTCGTGATACTTGTGTGGGACATGGTCGTAGATGGTGCAGGTAAGATATTGGAGGTACAATTTCGGTGTTTTGAACATCGCCTCGATGTCTTCGGGAGTGCTTTGGGGTGGCGAACCGTTCACAGGGGCTGCAGTAAACACGGCAAGCGTAATCCATGGCTCTTGCATGAACCCAAACTTTTTGCCTAACATCTTGATCCCTCCTAAGTAGCCGTGGACGTCGGGGCCATTGGTATTTTGTTGCTTTTTGTTGCTTTGTTCGAAGACGGCGACTTTACCTCGCATGGCTCTGTTCTCGACGACGAGGCGGCCCATTTCCAGTTGGGCATTCTTCAAAGCCTCCAGAACACTAATCAGTTTACAACGCAGGGATCTTTGGGTCGGTCACCAACATTGAGCAACTCCGTCCTTGTTGCATTTTCGTCAGGGATATCAAACGTCCGAATCAAGCCACTGTCGGAGTCGTCGTCGGATTCAGATCCACTCGCGCCGGCCATGGGCTTCAAGACGAGCGTTCAAGAGCTCAGCGCGAAGACAGATGGCAAAAGAGAGACGATGTTGGTTCAGGGAAGGTTTACGGTGGAGATATGTCGGAATTTGGATCATAATTTCTCAACATTGATTGTAACTCAATAAACGGGAGAAGACTCGACGGCGATCCAATGTCCGACTGTATTTTTTCTGTATGCTATGGGACGACAAGTAGAGAGCAAGTATTCAAGTTATGATATGCTGGTGTTCAGAAAGGCAAATGTCCAACTAAAGTTGTAGCGCTGTAATTACGATGACGGTACTCTTGAATTCGGAATCGCGCCGCCTCCTGCGGGACATCTCCTGGCATTCCATCCACCACGAGAACTATGCTTGTGCCGTGGCCGCCAAGACCTGGCAAGGCATCGGGACCGGGGGCGCCTCCAGAACCTGACGCGGCATCGGGCCCAGGCACGCCTCGAGTGCGCGATGCGGTGTTAAGACCGGGTACGCCGGGGGCAGCTCCATCCGAATCACGGGTACCTGCTTGCCTGTTGAGGACGGCCAAATGCTCCGTCCCCGCGTCGAGATCCACTGTTGCCTCCAGATAATTGTCAGAGAGTCTCTGATGCTGAAGCCTGTCGAATCCTCATGTCAGGCAGCAGTAATTGTACTCGAAAAAAAGGACCTACGTTAGACCTTCGTGGTAACGCGTCAACGCTTGCAAGTCGGCGCGAACGGCTTCGAGCTCCAACCCTAGCCGGGTATTCTCTTGCTGAAGGTAGATGAAGGGGGTGCTGGTGCGCACGAGCACGTCGATTGGCACGCTTGACATTCGCCGGGTGGTTTGCCACTCCGTCGATTGGACATTCTAATTAAGCGAGTAAGATTCAAAGAGAGATAGAATATTCGGGCGGTACTAACGAAATCTGGTTCTGATTCGCGCACCCTGGACCACGCCTCCTCTCCCATTCTTGCTCGGTACTCATCCAAATTTTCATCTGGTGCTTGGCCTCCAGGGAGGTCGTGGAGGTTCGCGCTGTCCCGAATGTAAGGTGTAGGAACTAGATGCAGAGGGTGGATATAGAGATCGCGGGTCGGGGTGCTCTCAGACATGATGAGGCTCCCACAAGTGGTGGTGGTAACGGAGAAGGCGGTCAGCAATTGATGCCTGAGCTTTTATGCTTTCGGGCCTTACCTATTCTTAGATCCTCAAAATTTTGGAAGCCCGATCTCTGAATCAATGTCTCGTAATACGGTTTTGGACATACAGTGCAATGAAAGTAATCTTGTACACTGCTCGCGCACTCAAATTGTCTGTTTTTCTTTCTGTGTCAGTACAGACAAAAAAGAAATGAGGCTGGGAAGCCTACCTGGTGGATTGGTTCCACGAAATTGTCGTGGGCATGGCATATATTTTTGCGCGGCAGTGAGGAAAAGCAAATACTAACAACGAGCAGCTCAAACCTCCTTGACCTTGACGGTACCGCGCAGCAGACCAGTTGTCCGAGCAGGAATGAGACCGACTTTTCGACCGGGGGCGATGGTGGACACCTTTCCGATGGGCTGGTGGTTTCCTGTTCCGTGGGGCCGGTCGACGACGGGGTTCATGGCCACAGCACGACGGGCCAGCTGCGTTGTGTCGTTTAGTTGCGTGATAAAATAAGATAACAGGACGAAAACGCACTTGTATCTCTTTGCTTGAACTCGTAGTACGCACGTCCAACCTTGAGGAGCGGCTTGTCGATACGCCCACCACCAGCAACAATGCCAACAGTCGCACACGCACCCCCGACACGGTCTTCTTCGCCCCACTGGGCAAACCGAATCTGCGTCTTGTTGTCGTCCGGGGAGTGTCCAATAACCGTCGCGTAGTTCCCGGACGTGCGTGCCAGCGCACCACGGTCGCCGACCTTCTCCTTGACGTTGCACACGATGGTTCCCTCGGGGCACTGACCAACAGGAAGGACGTTCTCAACGGCGAGGGTGGCCTTTTTGCCGCAGTAGACAAAGGCGCCGGTGTGGAGGCCCTCGGTGGCGATGAAGGTCTCCTCGCGGAGCTTGTAGCGGTAGGGGTCGCGGAAGACGACGCGGGCGAGAGGCGCGCCGCGACCGGAGTCGTGGATGATCCGAGCCGATGTCGAGGCGGAGGGACGCGCGCGACGTTGTGCATCGGCAGGCCGGGGAACCAGAGGACCGCCCTCGTCGATGGGTCGCGCTGAAGTGTCTCGCTACGGGAGTACCATGATTAGTTTTTGCATTAACACAAAGGAACGAAAGAAAAAAGAAAAACCCACTCGTCTCGACCCCAAGCTCCTCCACCGCGCTCTCGGGCTCTGAGTAGCGGTTTGTAAATACACCCACCACCAAATGCCAGTAGTCGCGCGCGCACCCCTGGACAGTCTTCTTTGCCCCACTCGGCAACCGAATTCGAGTCTTGTTGTCATCGCGAGTGCCCAATAACCATTCCCCGACGTGCGCGCCAGCCTGCCACAGTCGCCGAACCTCCCCACGTCGCACACAAGAATCCCCTTGAGGTACTGGACGACGGAGATGGTCAGCGAGGGTGGTCTTTTGCCGCGGTAGACAAAGGCGCCGGTGTGGAGGCCCTTTGGTGGCAATGAAAGTCTCCTTGCGGAGCTTGTAGCGGTAGGGGTTGTGGCAGACGACGGTGGCAATGAAAGCGCAGCGAGTAGAGTCGTGAATGATATCTTTGACGATGCTGTGGATGTACCCGTTGCGCTCATCAAAGTGAAGGCCCCGAGGCGGTGCACGATCCCCGACCCACTCTCATCGTACTCCTGCTTCGAGCGCTACAGATTCTGGAATGTGCTGAGGGAGGTAAGGAAAGATCGGTGGATCCAGACAGAGTACTTGCGCTCCGGGGGAGCAACAATCTTGACCTTCATGCTCGCGGGCGACAGCGACGTGAGCTCCTTCGGCATGCGGTCTGCGATACCGGGGAGCATGGTGGTCCCGCCCGAGAGCACGATGTTGCCGTAGAGGTCGCGTCGAACGTCGAGGTCGCACTTGTAGATCGAATTGTAGCTGTGTTGTGGAGTTAGTTATAATGTGATGCGCGCAGTCATGAATCAGCACCCGACTCACGTCATCTCGTCGATACCGGCGGCTTCGAGACCGAGGAACGCGGGCTGGAAGAGCACCTCGGGGGCACGGAAGCCCTCGTTGCCGATAGTGATGACCTGCCTGTCAGGCAGCTCGTAGCTCTTCTCAAGCGCAGACAACGGCGCGGCGATCTGTAGCTCCTGCTCAAAGTCGAGCACGAGGTGGCACAGCTTCTCCTTGATATCACGGAGGATTTCGCGCTCGGGGTGGTGGTAAAGGCGTAGCCGCGCTCGGTGAGGTTCTCGATTAGGAACTCGGTGAGGTCGCAACCGGCGAAGTCGAGACCCAGGATGGTGTGAGGGAGCGAGAAGCCCTCGTAGATAGCAGGTAGGGCAACGGCCTGGGCCTCGAGAGTGGCAATGTCCTGAGGTTGAAACGTTGATGTATCGGACATTTTTTGGCTTGCTGGCGTGTACCCTAGAATTACTGCGGAATCAACGCACTGCGCTGAATGTGACAGTAAGACACACCGTTACTTTCCCGTGCAGAGTAAATGAACGCGTCGACGCGTTCATGTCGGTGTTGTTGCGAGAAGAGAGCCCGAGAAGGCGAAAGCCTCGGAACCAAACATTGACATCTAAGCCAAACGCGTCGTTCTTGAACTCGCACTCAACGCGTCAATGGACCCTGCGAAACGTCCTTGCAAGCGCTGTGGTGTAGAGTTCAGACCCCAAGGTCTTGCGAGTCATCAAAAGGCGTGTAAAGCATCCGAAAACAACACCTCAAAGGCCAAAGCTTTCGTTCGAAAAGTGCGACAAGATAAAAGTTCGTGGCATAATTTGGCCGAAGGTTGATCATTAATTGGGTGGACTTTCCTTTTATTCAGATGCTGAGATTCTGAATAATATGAGAGCAGGTCAATGATTGTCAAAACTTTGCTCAACGTACTTGAGTGTTGAACTTTCAACGAGTGTAGCGGGACCTTCGAACCGCCCCCAAACAATGCCGGAAACCCAGGGACATGTTGAATTTGGTCCTGACCCCGGGTTTGGACTCGATCTCCGCGGTGTGTATTTATCACAGGTTGAGAGGACTGGTTTTGACTCAGATTGGAGATATGTTCCATTCTCCAGAGCCTCAGCCCTTCAACGACCTTGAAATACCTCCTGAAGTTCCGACTGGACCCAAAATAAATGATATCAAACATGAATTCCATCCGCACAGCCGGCGTCCTTTGCAAGAGGAGAGTCTTGAGGACTATCTACGAACTGAATCTTTACGCCGCCGCCGCCCGCCGACGGAAGAGAAACCATACACACCCGGATTCCGAACACGGCTGGATTTTGAGGTGGCCCACTTTGCGCAGGAGAATATGCTGAACAAAAAGGCGATAAATAAATTGATTTCGTTGATACGACGTTGCGCTGCCAATCCAGAAGATTTCACTATTGCAAATCATGCCGACATGAATAAACAGTGGGACCAGGCTTCAAAAAAATGCACTGAGGTACGGTGCGGCCTTCTGAACCTGGGGACGGTCCTTTACCCATTGCAGTTTCAAAAGTATGATGTCCCAGTCCTATACAAAGGGGTCGAACAAATATTTGAGATGCATGCTCGGCCGTTATGGAACTGGGCCTTGGATCTGATTCAGGACCCCCGTCTGGCTGAATTCTTTGTTTGGGACTCCGAGCGAACCTACAAATACGATGGTACCTCTTTCGTCCGGTTTTATACCGAACCGTGGACTGCCCAAGCCTATTGGGACATTCAGGTGCGTACTCAATTAAATTGTCTTCTTCAATATGAACACATTCATAGTCAAAGCTGCCGGACCACAAGGACACCAAATTGTGTCCCTATATTATTTATGCTGACAAGTCCAAGCTCTCGTCTTTTGGAACTGAAAAGGCATATCCGGTCATAGCAAGACTGGCAAATATTGTGGTGGGGATTCGAAACGGGAATGAATGGGGCGGGGGTCAAGTCGTAGGCTCACTCCCGGTGGTGTGTCATTTTTTTCTCTCCCAAGACCTCCTACTCAGCTAATTCATTGCATGGCAGGTCAAGGACGACACCGCGGAAAGTGGGAAGCCCGGATATGTCAATTTTAAAAATGCAGTATGGCACTCAGCTTTCTACAAGCTATTGGAATCCATTGTTGCGCACTCGAAGACCGGAATATGGACACAATGCGGAGATGGGGAGCAGCGGTGGCTCTTCCCAGTGATCCTCATCTTAGCGGCTGACTATGAAGAAGCGTAAGTTTTGGCTCCTCGAGTATCTCCTTCCACTAAATGTGATCTAGTTCGGTCATGGCTCTTATTCGTGGCCTGCGTGGATTATATCCCTGTCCTATCTGCTTTGTCAAGGCGGAGCAACAGTCAGATCTCAGCATAACTTCCACCTTACGAACTGCACAACACGCTCAAGCCGCTGTCGAGGAAGCGAGAACTCTTAATGCCGAGCGCGCAGAGCAGTCATTGAAAAGCCTAGGGCTGCGAAATGTGGATGTGAGTACTTGTCGAGCACCGTTTTCTCTCTTCTCTAATTTCCATTCAGAATGTGTTTTGGAAAGTAGCACATTCAGACGCTCATCGTGCTATTTCCTTCGATCGGCTTCATTCCCATCAAAGTGGTCTCTGGGGCGATCATCTTTTCACCGTCCTCAAATTTCATATAGAAAGACTTGGTGCTCGCCAATTGGCCAAATTCGACCAACAGTACAAGTTTTTTCTACTACGCAATGGCATTTCTGACACAACCTCCCCAGATTTGATAGCATGCCGCGGTGGCGAAATTTGAACCACTTCCAGACCGTCTCGAACGTGTCTTTCAATGATGGCTCGAAGCACGAAGACATCTCCAAGATGACGATCTATGCAGTTCATAACATTTTAACTGACCACCTTGGTATACTTCTTCTTCAGTGCGTTCGGAGCTATATGGAGCTCAATATGTTTGTTGGTCTTGAACTTCATACCACAAAGACCATTGCTGCGGGGCGTCGGGAGCTCGAGAATTTTGGCGAACTCCTGGAGGTGAATTGATTCCTCTCGTAACAAATGTCAACTCACACCGGACAGAAATACAGAGCGGCCTGTGTAGAGACTGAGTTTGAAGACAAGAACTGGAATTTTCCCAAGATGCACCTACACAAGCATGTGTTCGACGACATAGAACAAAAGGGTGTAACCAAAAATTTTGGAACCAAGATTGACGAGGCGATGCACGGCCCAGCTCGCGCCGCATACCTTCGCCAAACCAATTTCAAAAATGTTGCACCGCAGGTAAAGTTATTTTACCAGCTAACTTGTGAATTCTGATCTGAAGAGCCTTAGATACTTCGGTCCCTTCATCGTCGCATGGTCGGAAAATATATCCTTGACCAACTGGATGATCTGGATGCCCTTTGGGAAGACGACGACAATGATGTACCTGCGGACCCGGAGAACATCGACCCACTTGACCTCGAAGAGTTAGGCAACATTGTTGTTGGGGCTAAACACAAAGTCATTTCATTTTTGGCTCTGGAGACCGCCATGAAACAAGATTTCGCCTTCGTCAACTTCCGCATTCGGTTTGCGGACTTTTTATCTGAATTTCTTCCGGCCTATGGACATGCCCTTCCACGGGGAAAGCGAGTCAAGTTCATTCCAGAACAAGAGGTGGGTTTTTCCTTACCTTCGAAAGTTACAGAACTCATCGCAGCCAGATAACACCGTATCGATATCTGAAAGTCTTCTTCCAATCTCTTGATGATTGGAAAGACGAGACGGATTATCTTCGCTGCAATCCCTCCTTTCATAATCATGAGCGATATGATGCGGCGCTTGTGAAAACGACGACTGGAACCATTTTTGTCCAACTTGTCTTCGTCTTCACTTGGAAAAGTGAGGATAAAGTCTATCCCTTTGCACTGGTTCAACCTCTGGATGTCAGGATTGGACAACGATCGGCCAAGGACAAGGCACTGCACTTCTATCGCATCCGCGAAAAGCCGAGACACCGCTGCGAATTCATCTCCGTCCACTCCATTATCCGAGGCGCCTTGCTGGCGCCAGATTTTGACAAGAAAGGTGATTATCTTGTTGTAGATGGGGTAGACAGTGATATGTTTCTGAGACTGAAGGAACTGTACCCAAATTATACGACTTGAATGTTATTTCGCAGTAAATAGAGCTTATATATTTATTCAAGGCCCAGCAGCACTACGTAGACTTGAAGAAATGGGTACTCCTGAAAGAAGTCGAGACAAGGTGTGCTAATACTGAGCCAGAGAACGACAGGCAGAACACCGCCGGCAGAGACGAAGCAGCGAGCAAACTTGGAGGGGCCTAAGAGTCTCGCCGTTCCAGTGATAAGCAACTTGGGGAGGCACGCTAAGAGCTATAGGGAGAGCCAGCTGGTTTAATAGGATGTATTAATGTGATCGCGTTGGGCAAGGCGTTGTCAGAACTGAGCGCTGCTGGCAAGGGCTTATAAGTGCGCGTGTTTGCTTGTGATGATCTTAGACGGTGCTTACAAGGCTCTTATAACGTAAGGCGCTTATAAGACTATTTTAAAATTTCCGACATAGTACGAAGCGATGACGTCGAGGACGAGAAAGAGCGCGCGAAGCTGTAGAGAAACAAAACCACACATTGATGGCGTCGGCCTTTCCCTCTTGCGCTCATGTCTCGCGCGTTCACAGCTCTGGGAATTACTAGGAGTGAGTACATCGAATGTGGTGCACGCCGCACGCCTGCAGAAATTGAACAGGTCCAAAGGACTGCAGCAGCAGACCCGGGTTCGACTCCTGGCGTTCGAATTATAGCTTCGACCAACTTTTGTTTTTTCTTTCGGGTTGGGTTCGTTTTTTTTTCCGTTTAGCCTTCCGCCGTTGACTTTTGTGACGGGCTGGTAGGGTCGGTTTTCCACAGGCCTCCGAGTCTTACTCTCCCATCTGGCAACTTCATTTGAAAAACTTTCAAACTTCAAGCTTCAAGCTTCACCTTTTACCAGCCTCGCCTTTCTTTGATTTCACGGCGCGTCCCGACCGCGTCCCGTCCCGCGTATAGAGCGAGGTATTCGACCACGCAACAGGTCAAGAAATCGGACGTGGTGCGCGGTGCACGCCTGCAGACGCTATTCATTGTCTTTATACTACCTACAGCAGGAGGTCTGGGTTCGACTCCCGGTGTTCGAATTCGGTAACATTCCTGAGGTTGATGGATTTTTGGGCCCGAAACATGGCTTCCAAACATGCATTCTGTTCAGCAGATTGACTCCAAATTCCGGCTTGATATGAGAACTGTTCAAGCCTCCAAACTTGCCGAAACATGCGAGATGTTTGCTGTCGGTTCGGAGTGGAAAAACTCTCTGGTTTGGGTGACAAAAATGCCAAATCCCATTGTTCTTCTGCTGTTTCGAGCTCAAACAGGCCGATTTATTTGCCGAAGATTTTCAGAACATATCAGATTTTCTGTGGGTGATTGTGTTTGAAAAGGTGTACGTTTCCTGCGATGCCGTGGCCCAAACATAGTCTATTTCCGGTTCACATTTGACTCGCACACAAACAGTGAACCAAAAGAAAACATGTTTGGAACCGATGTGTTGCACCCAAATAGCCATCAGCCCTCGGAGTGCAACACCCAACACTCTTTTTTGTTGGGTGGTCAAGTGTTGGTAAGTAGGTCCTTGTTCCCGTACAACTTTCGTCTCCGAGACTCTTTCCTTGTTCTCAATCCCATGGACAGCTGCACGAAATGTCAATCTCACCTGGCAAAGGCTCAACCAACGTCTGAGATGGTTCCTCAAAACTCACCACTTACCCAGGGGCATATCAGAGCGAGTATATCGAACGCGGTTCACGGTGCACGCCTGCAGACGCTGCTGTTTGTCTCTTGGACAACGACAGGAGGTCCGGGTTCGACTCCCGGTATCCGAATACTGTCAACATTATATCCTCTTTATTCTTCCGTGTCCGCACAAACAAAGCTCGGCCCACCTGAGTTGAATTCCACGTCTTAAGGGGCAGGGCCGGTCCGAGTCGTATTCCTTCCTTGTTCGACCCGCGTCGACCCTGTTCTAATTTTCCATGGACCGCGCTCATTCACCTTTGGTTGAAAAAACTGCCAGTGGTTCGCCTTCGTTTGTCGCCAAGTGCGCCTTTCACGCGTTCTGCGTGCATAGAGGTGTTCGAAGACGCAAGAAATCGGACTAGTGCGCGGTGCACACCTGCAGAGAATCAAGGTATCCCCTATACTGCAGGAGCTCCGGGTTCGACTCCCGGCGTTCGAATATCTCGCTGCTTTCGGTCTGTCTTTTTGCTTGCTCCACGGTTCAATTCCAGGTGCCCTCTACGTGCACGAAGCCTCTCAAAACGTCAACCCACAGTGGTCTTCCGTGGCTAATTTAAATGGCGTCCAAGACTGAGTTCACCGCACGCCGAATCATCGCTCATCTAACCAGGGCAGCAGCACAACAAAGGAATCGAACGTGGGGCGTGGTGCACGCCTGCAGAACTTAGCTCTAGATCTAATAAGACTACAGCAAGGAGTTCCGGGTTCGACTCCCGGCGCTCGAATGAGAAGCTTTGCTCCGTCCTTTTTATGCTGTCTTTGCCGCCATGATGACCTCAAAGGTAGGCTCATCGTATTCATAGCCCGACTCCCGTCGCCGGTGTTCTGATCTCTCATAGGCTAGACCGCGATATAAATATTGATTAAGAGACTTTAAACCAAAACTCAACCAAAACTCGTCTGGGAGGAGTTCATGATACCTCAAAACCATCACTTACCAAGGATATATCAGAGCGAATAAGTTGAACGTGGTGCACGGCGCACGCCTGCAGAACTTAGCTCAGTTTCTAGACCCAACTACACAAGAGTTGCGGGTTCGACTCCCGGCGTTTGAATTCCTGCTGGCGTGCTTTTCCTCTTCCTTTGGGTTGCCGCGGTTGGGTTGGTTGTCAAATGTTGGTAAGCCCTTCTTCAAAGCCCAACTATCTTCGTCCTTGCTCTCATCCCCATGCACAGCTATACAAAACTTAAACCTCATCCGACAAAGCTCAATCGATCGAAGTTGAACCGACCCGTCTGAGATGGCTCACGGTAAGTAAGTACTTCAAAACTCATCACTTACCCATGGGTATATCAGAGCGAGTGAATCGAACGTGGTGCTCGGTGCACACCTGCAGAAATCCAGTATGACTACGGCAGGAGATCCTCCCGGCGTCCGAATTATACTCCTTGCTCTCATTTTCCATGGCCTAGAGAGCGATATGAATCCCCCAGATTCGAAGAAAGCTGAACCGATCCCGACCTAAATTCCGTATCTGAGGTGGGTTAGCGCCTCTCCTGCGGCATACTACATTCGTGCTCACGACATCGCAGGTGCGTCTTATTCATACTTCCTGGTGGCCCTTTTCCGGTTGAAAATCTGTATCGTCTCCGTAATGAATCACTCTCACACATGGATTGCTATAATTTCTGTACAGGGACGAACACACAGTGTGTGAGGCGTAGTGACAGCAATTAACCGCGCTTAGCTCAGTTTCAACGTAATTTCCGAAGCCGTAGCGGTGAAGTCCTCCAAGTTCGAACACTTAGACCACATGTGAGAAAACCAACTTGCCGAAAAGCCGAATGCTCGTCACATCAGTCACCCATGGCATTGTCACATCCGCTTTCACACCCAACTCTCATCGCTCAAACCATGGGCGAGCAACCCAGGCTTCCGGCTGAGCTGGAACGAGAAATTTTTGAAACCGCTGCCTCAATGTATTCCCACTCAATCCCTCGCTTGCTGCGAGTTGCTCGCCGTGTGCTTACCTGGTGGGTGTTCTCCGATTTTGTTTGTCGTCTGGTCCCAATCATATTCAGGATTGAGCCCCTCCTATTCCGTGTTGTTCGAGTGCAGAAACAGCACAGGCATTTGCTTGACGCTCTGCTCAAGAAATCACCCGAGTTTTGTTGTGATGCAGTCCGCCACCTTGCCTTGTTGGACCCCCCTGCAGAATACTCCATGGACGAAGCAATCCACCTTCTGCAGTGCTGCAAACGAGTTACAAACCTGTCCTTCGGCGGGAGCTTCACGCCGGATCCAACTCTTATTCCAGCAGTGTTGGGAATGCGCCTTCGACACCTTTCCGTCCATCTCAAGCACCTCACCTCCGACCTGACCCACCCGATATTCTCGTCCGTTACGCATCTTGCAATCTTCGACCTAGAAGGCAACGACCAGGCGACGCTCTGCGCGCAGATTCATACTCTACCGAATTTAACTCACCTCTCCTTCTTCGTTCACCTGCCTCCTGCAAACACCGTAATCGCTGTTTTAGCCAGATGCCAAGGACTCGAAGTATTCCTTGTCCTTTCACCTAATGTAGACTTTGCGCGGACAGTATCACCCGCGTTTTATCTCCATGATATCCGTTTTGTGGTCGGAACATACGTCGATTATTGGGATGATTGGGAAGCCGGCGCAAAGGGGATTCCTGACTTCTGGTCCCGTGCCGATGATCTTGTCGCAGCCAGGCGTCTAGGGCAGATCGAAGGTATCATGGTTGTATTTCTACCTGATCCCTGCTCTGACGCCGATCCTAGCGACGCGTTACTGGTTGCGCTAGAGCAGATCTCGTTGCTGTTCCGATATTTACTTGATGCCTCGATACGAACCAATGTGGCTCCAGTACCCATTCCCCACTTCTCCACCAAAGAAAAACGGCGTGTTCTGTAGCAACGTTGACCAGAGCCAGGCAAGATCTCAAGCACAGTCATGCACGGCAACGCATTTTCTGCCGGAGTTCCGTTTCCGCCCATTAACATGGTGTCGGCTTCAAATGCTTACCATGAGCTGCTCGCAGATTCAATTGTCGGTATAAATCCAATTCTCTATCACGCCTACTGTGGCTACAAATATTGATACAAGGATTGTCCCCAACCCGGTCCTTCCATTTTCAACCGAAGGTCGGACCCTTCTGTAACAACTGACCACGTCGCGACCTCAAAAAGGAGTAAGGCACATAATACGGGAAAGAATTATAGTAATTCACCCTGGGGAGCTTGCTCAGTCTAATGCCTTGGCCCCCAAGGAGAGGAACCGCTTTATGCCTCACGTATGCCGGTGAAAGGATCTGTCCGACTTTGCCCGTGTTAGTGGAGATATCATACTACGCTTAACTTGATAAAACTCACCTTCAACATCTTGTGTTTTGTAGATACGCAGAATTAAATCAAAGCTAGCTGATATCTGCTCCGCATAACTGCGGCCCAAAATTGATATATTCAGTGTAAAATTGCACCAAACTGGGCATTTTCACTCACCCGATCTTTTCATCCATCACAACAAACGCCTGGAACCCCACCCCTTCGTTCGATGTAGAACCGAACAGACGAGTATCCTCTCCCTCCTGCTCCACATCTCGATCTTCCGCATCCTCAGAGCTGTGGGTTGATTCACGTTGCATTTCCTCGCAGACGTAGGAGCCTAGCGCAGTGGTCTCTTAGGAACGAGGACTATCAACGCACGAAAGAGACATAGCCACCTATGACCACACGCAGTGGAACGTGGTCATCGTTTCTTGCGATGATTCTTTTGTATTTCCGGGTGATAAATTGTAGTGGGTAGGCCCAAGCTTGTCCCTTGAAGGGCACAGGCCGCCCGGGCTGTCAAGTATAAGAAGCAGGAACGAAGGCGCGGCAGTTAAGCTGATAGACACCTTGGCGTGTTCAAAGGATACAGGATGGTCGCAGAAAGCGACACCATTAATCGCGTCACCGCCACTTCTAATGTTCGCAGTACCGAATGCACGACTGTACGATGACCAATGAGCTGGCGCGCGAAGGAGGGGGCCTGGAACTTACTCATAGTCTAATCTTGCCGTAACCTTCGACGGCTCATCACTCTGCCTGAAGTTGAACCTCTAACCTTTCGTCAGAATGGTTAGTGCGGTCTCAAATCTAGGCTCACCTGCCAAGCAACTTGCTGATACGTATAACCATCTTCAATATTGCCAGCTACGGGGCGAGGCACGAGCGGTGTAGCGCAAGATACGCGAGCGAGAAGAGCGTGGGGGAGCTGACTAACAACTGACATCACACAGGTCACAGGTCAATTTGCTCTGCTCGCTCCCACCACCTTGCGTCGCGCCGACAGATTTTTGCGCGCTAGTTTTGTGCTGGATCCTCCAGGCTTCCACTCCAGCCATCTAGGAGTCTTTTCTAGCCTTTTCGTCTATTTCTGGGCTGGATGCGTCGGCAATCTCTCGGATGTCGTTAGCGTGGATCTCCGGCGACATATTCTTAGCTTGCCGGCATCAAGACATTGGGTTTACTGAGTCCTCGTTCCAACGCTAAGTCCATCTACTCATTTGTTCTTTAAACTTTTATGTTATCATTTTCCTTCCTCCTTTCCTCGTCACACCGCTCCGGTTGGGGTGCCCGTCGCCATTGCGTTCGCCGGCCGCGCTTCGCTTTGGGAGCGCTGCTCCGGTTGGGGGGTCCGGCTGTCCGCTTTCTGGCGTCGGTACTCCCCAGTCTCGCGTCGCGCTGGCCGCGGGCTGCCCACGCGAGTTTCGTCTCCTGCCCGGAGTCGCCTTCGTTGCGCTCTGGTTGTCGGGAAGGTCTCGTGCGAGCTACGTCTCCCACTTCCCAGAGTTGCTTTTATGGCACTCTCGGGGCCGGGAGCGTCTCACAGCGGCCTGCGGCCGCGTCTGACACACCACCATCCATCTATGCATGTTGTTTTTGCCCTCCGTTGGCATCCTTGCATGAATTTTTGCCTCCCCAGTCTCTTCGGAGATATTTCGTGACCCACCGCTCCTCGGAGTGCATTTATATTATATCCGTGCAACTCACCATCGGAATATCATCCCGGAACGGTCGCTGACCTCTCAGGCGATTCTGGGAGCTCCGGGTCTCCGGAGTCTCCGGAATCCCCGGAGAAGCGTTATCAAGGCAATGCGGCTTATCTGAATGGTTCCTCGTATATCCTGTGCGTACCATATGGTCTCTACTTCCTTCCACATGCTTTACATCTTCCATTCTCACACTTCCTTGTTCTTCAACAACATGAGGTGATCCCGTTAGGAATCTCCACATGGATTTCATATAACTCCTTATGTTCAGATTGCAAGTACTGTACTATATAAACACCTAGACTACACTCCTGTTCTTCAGTTTAATAATTAAGTTGCTTCTGCGCTCTGTAGTTGCTTCTGGGTTTTACACTCCGGTCTCCCCGTAACCGGAATCCTCCCCTCACTCTCCTCCTCACTCCGGTGGCTTGGATAGTACACTCGCCCTATTGTCCTGTGGCGTTGTGTTACTCCGGTCGACCATCCTCCCCCCTTGGTGTCATCGTTGTGTCCGGTAGCCAACCGGAATACCTCGGTCGCCGTAATCCCTCGTTCACCATCGACCGGCCATATCCTTCCCTTCCCCGGACCTGGATATAACAGTATTATTAAACTCACCTATCCACGCTACTCAAAATCAATCAATCCTACGACATGTCTCATTACGACGACCAACCCGACGACCCCGATCGTCGCAATTCACGGCTCTACAGCACCATGGTTCCCTTACCCTCTCCCGCTCGACTCATGGCCAATCCAGGTTTGCGGCCCAGCGGAACGCGATCGACTCCGGTTCCCTTCGGAGTAACGGTACGCCGTTCCTTGCCACCTGTGGCAACAAACCCAGTCAACGTTCCTGGAACTGTCATTCCTCCAAACACACCATCACGTCATCCGATCACACCTCTCACGCCCGCGTTCGATGATTCTCCGATTCCGGCAACTCCGGGATTGGGATTTGCTCCTATTTACCAGGCAGCGACGAGCGTCATACCGGAAGAGACGGGGGGAGAACCAGCACGTTCTCCAATCGGCGCAGGATCGCGTCAAAGATCCCGTAGTCGTTCCCACCACTCCGGTCAACAGGCATCCCGCTCCCGTTCCGCTCCGGCACCTGGAGGTGATGGAGGCGGTGGTGATGAGTCGCCTTCCAGTCATGGAAGACGTTCTCCCAGCAGAGGAAGGCTTCCCGGTCGAGGAATCCCCAGCCGCCCTGGTGGTTCTCCTCCCGGAGGTGGCTCTCCTCCTGGTGGTGGTGGTGGAGGCGGTGGAGGTGGCGGCGGTCTGCCCCGTCGTCGCTCCCGCACTCCTGATGGAGATAATCAGCTCATGAGGGATACCCTCCTGCAATTCTCCCAGGTTATGACAACTTGGGCCCGGAATGCCGGAGCTCCTCGTTCCACCAAATCTAATCTCAGGAACCCTGACACCTTTGATGGTTCCGATCCGGACAAATTGCCCTCCTTCCTCGCCCAATGTTATCTTCACTTTGCCGAGCGTACTCAAGATTTCCCCACCGACGACGATAAGATTTATTTCATTATATCTTATCTCCGCGGCATCGCTCAGCAGTGGTTCACGCCGAACCTATACAATACCAAAGTCCCGGCGTGGAATAATAATTTTGTTCGCTTCATCGAGGAACTTTCCATCAACTTCGGACCCCATGATCCGGTTGGTGATGCGGAGGATCGCATCCGTCTTTGTCGCATGAAAAACGGCGATCGGATCGCAACTTACGTTCTCGCCTTCGACACCCTGGCCAGTCTCACGGACTGGGGTGACGCTGCTCTCCGGCATCAGTTCTACGAAGGCCTTCCCCGTCGCATCAAGGACGAGATGGTCCGGCACACCCACAACACCCTCTTGGGGGTAAAGATGGTAGCCCGGAATATCGATGCCTGGTATCATCGACGAGAGGCCGAGAAGCAGCGCGAGCGGGAACTAGAGCAGGCTGCTGCTGGTCGTTCCGGTAATCGTTCCGGTCCTCCGGACAACACCGGAGACCGCACCGGTAAAGTTTCCGGCAAGCAGAAGGAGAAACAAAAGGGCGGAAACAATACCAAACCGCCTGGGAACTCGACCGCTCCTCCTCCCTACTCCAACCCCGGGAATCGTCCCGGAGCCGGAGGTAAGGGTGGCCAAGCCAACAAACAGGCTGGCCCCTCGAAGCCCTATGCTGACAAGCTGGGCGCCGATGGTAAAATCAAGGAGGCGGAACGTGAACGTCGTCGCAAGAACAACCTCTGCATGTACTGCAGAGGCCAAGGTCATACGGCCGAGGATTGCAAGAAGCGGCCGGAGAAAGCCAGCGGTCGCTCCGCTCAGGCTGGAACGCCCCCGCAGGGAGATGCGTCCACTCCGGAGTCGTCAAAAAATTGATTAGCAATCCGGATTATACCTCCGATCCCCATCCGGGTTGCGTTGACTCCGGGGATCTCCCTGAGGTGCGTCTCAACGCGTCCGCTCTTTCCTCTAATGCCCTTTACGTTGACCTTGCTCCATCCCTCATATTATCTAAATCCTCTCTGTCTGGCACGGAGGAATGTTCATCCATTCTGCCGTCCAGTGTATCACGACTTGCTGCGGGATTCAACTCCCTGATATGTGCGCTTATTGACTCTGGTTCTTCTCATTGTTTTATATCTAGAAAATTTGTGGAATCAAATGGCTTTATTCCGTACTCAGTGCCCCCAGTAAAGCTCCGGTACCTCGACGGCTCCTCATCAATAATCAACCGGAAACTGCATCTATTGATTCGGTTTCCTACCGGAGAAGTCCTTTCACAGGACTTCTACGTCACCCGTCTGGATTCTCCTTGTGAAATGGTTCTTGGATACAATTGGCTCCACCGCTTCAATCCGTTGATTGACTGGATGCGGGCCTCTATCTCATTCAGACCTACTCCCTCTGGTCCATCCCTGTCGACACCTCCGGCAAAAATGCTGGATTCTGTTTCGGTAGCTCCGGTTACGGACGAGGCTACTCCGGAAGAGGTTTATCCCTCCGCAGTGCCTATACCGATCGGGCTGACTACTCCGGTTCCCGGTCCTTCTATGGATAGTCTCGATCCTTCTATGGATAGTGCTGGAATAGCGCCAGCAAACTCCGGTCTTGACCGGAGTACTCTAGATCCTTCAATGGATACCCCGGAGGCGACTACGCCTCGTCCATTCATTACTCCTCCGCCAGTGTCTTTGGTATCCGCTGCTGCGTATCGAGTGTCGCTTAAAGACAAGGATACCGTTCAGTATACCTTGCGCGCAACACCTCCGGACGATGTCTCGCTCCTGGGAGTCTCGTCCGCTGCTCCGGACCTAACTGGACTGCCTGAAGCCTATCACGAATTCGCCGACGTCTTCTCGGAGTCGGAAGCATTCTCGCTTCCTCCTCATCGAGAGTTCGATCTCAAGATCGAGACGATCGACGGTGAACTCCCTCCTATTGGCCACGTATACTCCCTCTCCGAGGCTGAGTTAACAGCGCTCCGAAAATACATCGACGAGAATTTGAAGGCTGGATTTATCTATCCTTCTTCTTCGAGTCACGGGGCTCCAATTCTGTTCGCCAAGAAGAAGGATGGCAGTCTCCGGTTGTGCGTAGACTACCGAGGGTTGAACTGGATCACAAAGAAAGACAAGTATCCGCTTCCCCTCATTGCCGACTTACTCGATGCCCCTGGACGGGCTCGAATTTACACCAAACTCGATCTCCGGCATGCATATCATTTGCTCCGGATTGCTCCCGGAGACAAGTGGAAAACCGCTTTCCGAACCCGCTATGGCTCATATGAGTTCAAGGTTGTCCCTGAGGGACTGTCCAATGCGCCTGCTGCCTTCCAACGATTCCTCAACACGATTTTCGCCGACTTGCTCGATGTAACCGTCATCGTATATCTGGACGACATCCTGATCTACTCCGACGATCCATCGCAGCACGAAGATCATGTGAAGGAAGTGTTGCGGCGCTTACGACAGCATACCGTGACTACTTGCGAATATCTCGGGTACATTCTGTCTCCGGACGGATTCCGTATGTCCCCGGAAAAAATCGCCGCGGTAGCGGAATGGCCTACTCCTCGGAAAGTAAAAGACGTACAGTCTTTTCTTGGTTTCTGTAATTTCTATCGGCGGTTCATCTACCATTACTCCGACATCACTATTCCGCTCACACGTCTCACCCAGAAAACACTCTGATGGGACTGGACCAGTGATTGTCAACTCGCTTTCGACACTCTCAAGCGGAAGTTCGAAGAGGCTCCGGTTCTGTCTCACTGGATACCCGGTCGACAGATTACCGTCGAGACCGACGCTTCGGACTATGCCATCGCCGCCATTTTGTCAATTATTGGTGACGATGGTGATCTCCATCCCGTTTCGTTCCGTTCGCGCACTCTAGCGGCTGCGGAACTTAACTACGACACACATGACAAGGAACTCCTGGCCATTTTTGATGCCTTTAAGCAGTGGCGTCACGATCTGGAAGGACCGGAGTTCCCAGTTGATGTTGTCACCGACCACAAGAACCTGGAATACTTCGCGACGAGTAAGATACTTACACGACGCCAGGTCCGGTGGGCAGAGTACCTCTGCCATTTCAATATGGTAATCCGGTTCCGGCCCGGAAAACTCGGAGGAAAGCCCGATGCACTTACTAGATGATGGGACGTCTACCCAAAAGAGGGGGATAAGCACTATGGTCAGCTAAATCCTCACAACTTTCGTCCTATTTTCTCGCAAGATCAGCTCGAGGCGTCACTCCGGGCAACCCTCCTTGAAGACGTAGTTCTTCGAGCATCGGTGGTTATGGATGTTGGACAGCTTCATTCCGATATCAAGACTCACATCCACACCGACCCCACTGGAATTGCAGGCCTCAAGGCCGCTTCCTCCGGTACATCCAAGCGCTGGTCTACAGATGACTCCGGTATACTCCGGTACGACAATCGCATTTGGGTTCCGCAAGTCCCCGGTGAGGCACCGGATGCACTCCGGATACGTGTTATGCAATACGCGCATGATCACATTCTTTCCGGTCACTTCGGGCAGAACAGAACCCTTGCGGCGGTACGTCGGGAATACAACTGGCCCGAACTCCGGTTGTTCGTCCGAGATTACTGCAAGTCATGTATCACCTGTCGGCGCAACAAGGCTCCAAGGCACAAGCCCTACGGCCTTCTCAGACCCCTTCCTGTTCCTCTTCGTCCGTGGCATTCGATATCCATGGACTTCATTGAAAAACTTCCACTTTCCGGCGAATACGATGCGATTCTGGTAATCGTTGATCGGGCGTCAAAGCAGGTGATCCTTATACCCTGCGACGTCACCATCACTTCCGAACGTCTTGCCAAACTCTTCCTCATTCACGTCTTTTCCAAGCACGGTGTCCCGTCGCATGTCACTAGCGACCGGGGCAAGGAATTTGTTTCCTCTTTCTTCCGGTCACTCGGAGAACTCCTCAATATGGAGATGCACTATACCTCCGGTTATCATCCATCAGCGGACGGTCAAACCGAACGCATGAACCAAACTGTTGAGCAGTATATTCGGATTTTCTGCTCGTATCAGCAGGATGATTGGGACCAACTCCTTCCGCTTTGCGAGTTCGCTTTCAATAACGCTCTGAATGCATCTACCGGAATTTCTCCATTCTTCGCCAACAAGGGTTACAATCCGTCTATCACCATCAATCCGGAGTTGGACGTAGCCAACACCTACGCCCGAGACTTTGTCGTTAATCTCCAGGATCTTCATGAATTCCTCCGGGAGTCGCTCAAGGGCGCCCAGGAGCGATACAAGGAGACCGGAGACAGAGTCCGGTCTCCGGATCCGGAGATTAAAGTCGGAGACCAAGTTTTCGTGACGACCAAGTACCTCAGCACTACGAGGCCAACTCGGAAGTTCACTGAGACTTATGTTGGACCATATGAAGTAATCGGAAAACCATCTGCGGCGTCTTACCAGATCAAACTACCCAAATCCCTTTCCCAAGTTCATCCAGTATTCCACGTTTCTCAACTTGAACCCCATCATCCCAATCCTTTCCCCGGACGTGAAGAACCTCCTCCGGTGGCAGTGGAAATAGATGACGAGGGCGATGAGCACTTCGAAATCAAGCAAATCGTCGATTCGAAGCTTGATAAGCGGTTCAAGAAGCCCCTATTCTACAAAGTTGAGTGGTTGGGTTATGAGAACACGGACGAGCAATATTCCTGGGTACGACCAAGCGATCTTAACGCAGCAGATCACATTGAAAACTTCCACCGTCGCTATCCGGACAAACCTGGGCCGGAAACTTAGACTCCGGTTCACTCCGGTGTATTCCGGTTCGCTCATCATCACTCCGGAATCTTTGTCGTCAAAACGGACTTATGCAATTTCGCAAAAAATCAAGAAAAATATACATTAATTCCAATTATCTCAATGCTCCATTTCTTTTCCATTTCCACCTTCCTCTTTATCCCCATCCCCCTTCTGCGTCAACTGCAGGACTTCGCTCCGAAGATCAGCCATCAAAAGCTCCAAAGCTTCAATACGACGTTCAGCTTCCTCAGCACGATGGATGGTCTCGCCCAAATCACTCCGGAGTTCCCTCAACTCGCTCTGCATCGACCGCCGTTCCAGCGACGGAGTCCGGAGCCGGAGTTGATGACGAGACGGACCCGGAATGCCTTCCAAGGGCAGCGATGGCGTCTCTTTCCTTTCCGGTTGCTGGCGAATTGGTTGGGATCGAGTTTTCTTCACTGCAGTCGATCTTCCCCGACTCCGGGAACGACCCTTGCGTTCGGACGCGTCTTTCCGCACGCGTTTGGCCCGGGGAACGTCTGCGTTCAACGAGCAGGCAATGCACTTTTCAGCACAGCGCCCACAAGTCGAAAATGGTCCTCCCTCGCGCTGCGGGTAGCAGTGCTCGTCTCGCCGAGTGCACTCATCGCAAGCTAAAGGTTGTAACATCAACCGGTTAGGATGTACTCACCTTCACCGATGGGTCTCCGGATGAGCGGGCGACTTCCCGTTGGCTCGGAATCCACCATGACGACGTCGGAGTCGCTCTCGACGCGCTCCACGCGCTTGCGCTTCCTCTCGCCTTCCTCCGGACGCTTGGCTGTCTTTCCCTTTTTCTCCGCCCTGGCCTGTGCCTTCTCCTTAGCCTTCAACTCCTTCGCCCACGCCCGCTGTTCAGCAATTGCCATGTCGGCGCTGTTCATGAGGTCCGCGAATTCCAGCGCGGCCGCCTCATCAGCACGCGCTGCCTCCGCAAGCAGTCGACGGGTCTCCGTATCCACACTTTCCTCCCTATGCGACCCCTCGCGCTCCGGTGACCCTCCTCGTTCCTTCTCACTGCCTCCTTCGCTTCCAGAGTGGTTGTGGTGGGTAGAGGACATGGATGTGGTAGGAGGAGTTTCGGTGGTGGTGGTGGTTCGGAGACAAGATTGAAATCAACAAACGGAACCGAACAGCACGTGATTAGTTGGCACGTGACCTATCACAGGTTTCGACGAAGATATTTCAACTGGGCAAAATCAAGGGCAAGAAAATCATGAAAAAAATTCCTCATTCATGCAAATCACTTCCTTTTTCATTTATTCACATCCAACGCAATGCACATCACTAATCGATGTCCCTCCGGTCCTTACTACGAGATGTTCGTCTAGGGATCCGAACCCAAGAGGGGGATACTATTATATCCGTGCAACTCACCATCGGAATATCATTCCGGAACGGTCGCTGACCTCTCAGGCGATTCCGGGAGCTCCGGGTTCCCCGGAGAAGCGTTATCAAGGCAATGCGGCTTATCTGAATGGTTCCTCGTATATCCTGTGCGTACCATATGGTCTCTACTTCCTTCCACATGCTTTACATCTTCCATTCTCACACTTCCTTGTTCTTCAACAACATGAGGTGATCCCGTTAGGAATCTCCACATGGATTTCATATAACTCCTTATGTTCAGATTGCAAGTACTGTACTATATAAACACCTAGACTACACTCCTGTTCTTCAGTTTAATAATTAAGTTGCTTCTGCGCTCTGTAGTTGCTTCTGGGTTTTACACTCCGGTCTCCCCGTAACCGGAATCCTCCCCTCACTCTCCTCCTCACTCCGGTGGCTTGGATAGTACACTCGCCCTATTGTCCTGTGGCGTTGTGTTACTCCGGTCGACCATCCTCCCCCCTCGGTGTCATCGTTGTGTCCAGTAGCCAACCGGAATACCTCGGTCGCCGTAATCCCTCGTTCACCATCGACCGGCCATATCCTTCCCTTCCCCGGACCTGGATATAACAATTTACCTACATCTTCTACTTACAGTTTGTACTACATCGCAGCTCCCAGAGCGCGATGAGCTAGCGTATCAACTGGCGTGAGGGTTAGCGTAATCTACGAAATTGGAATCGTGTTCATTGTTCCACGAATACAAAAACCGAGGAATCATACCTGATGTGATTTGGCGGACTGTCTCCGAGGCCTGCCAGGGTGATGTGGGGGGATCACGAAGTTGAATTCGCGAGTTTTAGATCTAAACGCTCCAGGATGGGAGGCCTGTGGGATAAAATCAAAATGCATCTCTGAAATAAAATGAATCATTTTTCTTTACCTTCTTTGCGTGGCTGACTTGACGAGCCCAGCTCGCAAAGGAGATTAAACCTGCAATACCAACCAGTCCTAGAACTCCACCGACCACGGAGCCCGCCATGGCCGCCTTGTGAGACGATGGTTTCCCAGAATCAAGTAAGTGCGCGGACGGGTCTGGTGATGCGGTTGAAACGGGGTTTCCGTTTGTGGATGTGGGAAGTACAGGTCGTTTGCTTTGTGGCGTGGACAGGATAGGAGTGTTGTTGTTGCCCTCCGAGGTCGGCCTCGCTTGGGTGCTTGTAGACGAGCGCTGGCTGGGATCGGCACAACTCGGCTTTGATCGGTAGGTCGAAACAGCACGGAGCTGTGGTTCAAGCTCACGGGTGAAACTGAACTCTGCGCACTGGAGGAGGGTGGTGGAACAGTGATCCTGAACGACGTGGGGGTGGTGGTACTGGCATCGGAAATAGGCCTATTTCTGCTGGTTGCCGTGGGCAGCGGGACGGCTTGGGTGGTTTCCGATGAAGAAAGGACGAACTCTGGTCGTTGGGTATCGACAGGACGGACGGCCCCGGCCCCGTTCTTTGTTGCTATAATCGGACTACTGCTCACGCGAGAGCTCGCCACGGTGACTATGGGCGAAACGCCGGGGGTGGAAACAGAGCTGGTTCCACTGGATTCCAGATGCACGATCCATCTCCCCTGCCCTTCGTTCATCCAATCCAACTCCCCGCTGAGACTACTCGGACGCCCTCTCCATTCATCTACCACTCCCAAATTGCGATTGAACGACTGGCCTTGGGGTGCGTCCATAGCTGTGGTCGGAACCAGACTGCCGTCGCTCAGTGTCGCTGGGATTACTCGACTTTGGTCACTCGTCAAGTCATTGTTCGCCGGCGTGCGTGTGACAACGGGCGGACCAGTGGTTGTCGATGAAGCGAGGATGGTGGCAGTCGCCGAAAGAGAGTTGGCTTTGCTGGTTGAACCAGGGGCAGTGTGCTCAATAACTGGGGTTGAATCGAAACTCAGACTGTTGTCGCTGGGTGTAGGTGCGATGATTCCGTCGGGGCCGGTGGTTGTCGGCAGCAGGGAGCTAGGGTTCGATGTTGCATTTAAAGTGGGAGTGGGGGGGAGTGCGACGGGAACGATAGAGGTTATTGAGAGCGGAAGCTCGTCATCTTGTTCGGTGACACTGTTTGTCCCAGGTCAACATTCGGAAACGCCCGAGGTAACATACTTGACGCACATAACCCCGCTGACTCCCATGCCCGGAGTCTTAATATCCCCAGGATCATTGGCTAGGAGCACCATCGTGAGATTGTGCTGCATGTTCGCAAGACCCGTCCTCTCATATTGGACAACATTGCAATACCAGGGTCCCGAGACCGGAGCGGGTATGTAGGCTGTGACCGGCGAGTCGGGCACGCCATCCAGGTAAGGTTGATACACGCCATTGCGCGAGTTGTTCCACCCCACAAAGTAAATAGCTACGCCTTTGGAGGAAGACGTTAAGCTCCGGATGACGGTGTTCAAGAAAGCGGTACCTTGGAACACGATTGAAACAGAAATACCCTTATTAGAGCTGTATCTTCCCGGTGATTCGGTACATGACTCGTTTTCTGGGTCTAGGCCTCGCCAGTCACCAGGGCCCTGCCATCCACCGCCGTTGAAACTGTTGGGAGAGTCAGAAAATAATTTGACTGTGATGTAGAAAACACTACGTGAAGTTGTCCGAAGACCCAGCAACAAGAGTAGTATTTTGCGTTGCAGCCAAAACTTCGGATACTGCAGTGACCAGGAGGGCGGAAACAATGGAAGAGAGCATTTTGACGGTCATACCTATGCGCGGTGAGCGGGGAGGGAAAAACCAGGGAACATACGTTTTAAGCCGCTGTCCATTAATATTCTCTCATCTTCTAGAGCGCTCCATTTCATTTGCGGTGGCGGATTGGCGCTGGGTTATGTATGGATCTGTCGATCGTGTTTGCATGAATTCCGACTGCCAACGAGCGCAAGCTCCACGGTCTCAGAATTTGTGCCCCGAAAATTTCGACACCGCCTTGAGGTGTGAAAGAAGGTCCTGGCATTGCCAGACCCTGAAAAGTACCGTGAATCGATCAAGGATGTCGCAAAAAAGGACTGGAGGAGGAGGAGGAGGATGTATAACCAGGGTGGTCCCTAAAAGGAGCATACGGGTGCTGTACCGGCGTACACGTGCGGCGCTACCCTCATGTATGTCTATCCACTATTCGAAACGATCTGATGAGGAATGGCGTGCCTATGCCGGCTGAGAAGAGGCCGGGAGAGAGAAGGTTGACCCATTGGCGTGAGTAATTTCACACGGAGCCCGAGAAGTATTGCGGTTGGTTTGCGGCGAATGGCATTCGAAGGCTGTTGGCTTGAACAGGATGTTCTAAAGCACGCGGCTCGCAAGCTAAGTATGACGGGGTTTCTTCGATACATGACGGGGCTATCAGGGAACCGAGTCAGACCGGGGTAAACTCACCGGTAATCTCCGTACCCATTCCTAGAACTGAGTTCAAAGAGCTGACGCCGATTCGATCCAGAAACTCAGTGATAATAAGTAAGAGCCGGGCAGAATGGAAGTGGAATGGAAGGTAATGAGTCTCTGAATAAACATACGTTACAACACTCGTACCTCGTATATTGTAGACTCAAGTCAGACTCATCGAACCCAGGATCATTGCCGCGCACGGAGGACAATTTGCGCCGCCCTCTGGGATGCTAATTGGAACTGAGGGGCCGGTATCCGAACGCGGTCCGTGTCGACGTAGGCGGAGGCGCGAGGAGGGCGGGGAAGTGCAAAAGATATACTCGGGGACATAGAAATAGAAACCGAAACATGGACACTGTGAGTCACTGCAAGCGAGTAGTACCAGTACTATTTGAGTACTATGGCCATTGGAGCACTGAGCACGCAGACAGGACCTAGCTCTTTAAGCTTCACAGGACATATAGAATGGACACTGTAGGCCTGCAGATTAACCGCCGGGAAGGGATTTTCAGTGCGGGCTTGGTGCGGGCGAAGCAAAGAACAGGAAGAGACGTCGATCACCTGTCACTCCCGGCGGGCCGCCGAACCCAGTTAAATCCATCAATCCGACTCGGATCAACACCTCTTCAACACGCGTAAATCGACTGGAAATACAGTTCTAAAATTGGGCCCCAATTTTTTTTCCCGAGGCCAAGTGGACCCTCGGTGGCCATGAATTTTATCGAACCCTTTGGAACTCTTACAGTCAACTTAAACCCTTTCACCTTGCAACCCCAAAGATTGTGCAAAGTTGACAGAGTCAGCGTAAACTTCGGAAAATGCCGGGGGAACGAATTAAGACGAGTTGGAGCATCGCGGATTCTTGCCCAGGATTATCCAAGTCATCCGGATTGTTCTATCTTGCCTCGTCGCCGCCTGGAATTTGGGAAGTCGGAAAGAGCAAAAGTCCAAGGCAAAGCGAAGGCTAAGTCATTCAAAGCAATACAGAGCAAGCTCTCCCCAAGATCTTTGATTCCTCTTTGGCTGTCTCCTGCAGCAAGTCGTACCTCAAGTTCGCGGCTGTTTGGAGCGGGCGCATGTTGCGACCGGGTTGAGGTCATCCATGTCGATGATCTACCCCGTTGCCACTCCCCCGCGCCAAACAATGGACTAAAATTAAGAATCGTGGTGCGCCTGTTCTCCATTTTTATTTGCTCCTTGCTGTCGTTCTGGTGGTTTATATCGTGGTTGCCCGTGGCTCCAAGTTTAAATACAGTACAAAGTAACAACCAATATCATCGTTTATGCTTTTCTCACGATTTTCTGAGTAATTTAAGAGCCATCTGAGTAATTTAAGAGCCTTCAAAGCAGCTTTAAAGGTGCTTTTTGGCCCCTTAGACAATAGCTTTTACGGGCTTATCCTTCACCTTTCCTGGCTTTGCTGGCTTTTTTAAGCAAGTGGACTTCGACCAGAAAAGACACCTGTCTTTTTTCGATTTTTTGGCTTTTTTGGCTTGGAAAAAGGGGGAAAGCCACGAGAAGCCAGACTTGTAAAGATGCTGATGGCGGCCACAGTGTTCTCTCTCCTTCATTTGGCCTGGGTGTCTATCGAGTGGTGCGTCCCCTTCTATTTCTCTTTCACGGTTCTGAGCAAATTGGTACCCAACCCCAGATGGCAAGCTACGTACCGCCAACGCTTGCCATAATGATGATGATCTCTTTTGGGCTTTGCGCGGCGGCGGGGGTGGGACATTCGGTGTGGTCATCGAATCTACCCACCTAGTCGAGCAGCGCATCCCGATCCAAATATCTATTCACCTTCTCCGTTGCTTCGCAGTTCACGTGATTGGCACAGAATCAACATGACGTTCACGCCTACCGGAATTGAATAGACACGGCAAACACAGCACCATTCAGATGCGGCACACGGCGTTCAGATGCGGCACATCGACCCGAAATGCGGCACATCGTTGTGAGATGCGGCACAGGGTGTGCGGCACTTCAGCACGTCAACAAAACTTGACACAGTTCCAAGCCTTTGCGTAAGTTCTTTATTCCCTGACTTCGACAGCCTATACTATCCCCCCCCCTGCATCTTGAGTATACCTGACCTTCGTCACTTCGTTACTTCGCGTAAGTTCGCGGATCTTCGTGACTTTGATGAGAATCTGTGAATGTTCGTCACATTGGCATGTCTTTAGGGAAGTTCGTCACTTAACTCGGCACACCCTAGGCACGTTCAAAAACCCGGAAGCACCGGCCATCATTGTTCCTTTAGCATAAGGCCGGGCGGGGTTTTTCATAGATACCTTACCTAACGCTAACCCAGAACCCTAACCACTAACCTCTAACCACCCTAACCACCTAACCCAAACTTCTAACCAGCTAGCCAACTAACCCAAACCCCGAACACCACCTAACCCAAACCTAACCGGCCATGCTCGGCGCAATGCTGATACCCATCACTTCGTGATGCAGAGCAGTTGCCGTGCAACAAACAACTCACGAACTTTCGCAGGAATATGCCAATGTCACGAAGATTCCCAGATTCTCATCAAAGTCACGAAGCTCCGTCAACTTACGCGAAGTAACGAAGTGACGAAGGTGAGGTGGACACTGCATCTCGGACAGACCCGGAACTCGGACAAATGGTAATTTTGCATGCAATACTTGGTCGTTTGGCGAGATTTTGGGCTCGATAGAATCGGTATGATTTGGGCTAAGATCCCTGGGTCCAAGAAGTCCGCTACGTCATGCGTTTCTGATGCAGCGCTGACGAAAAGTATGCAAGGGGTGCAAGGGGTGCGATTTCGACCATTTTTTACCATTTTATGCTCAAAGATCATCATCCTTGGTAGCTAGAGCTTACCTGACACACTCAGAGAATATGTTTACATGGTATGCATGCCCATTCCGGGGTTTTGGGCTTGGGTTGAAGCTGGGAAATTCCTGGCCCCTTCGACCCAGAGAGATACTGGAGATCAGATCGGGGCACATAAATCGGTCGGGCTCGCGCCACGGGTAGGGCACGCACCGAGCTTTTAACTTCATCCTTTCAAGTCCCAACATCCATATTGGCAGCTCACTGACTTGCATGGGTGGGCTTTGCATTCCCGCGGCGTGGGCGCGAGCGTGGAGTACGAAAAAGCTCTTTGGGAGTGGGGATGGTGGTGGTAAGTAGGAGGAAAGAGGCGTGATTATTTGGGTACGTTGGTTCGGTGATTGATGCGTGAGTGATGCCAACGGCGAAAACATCTGCGGCACATGCCATTTCTGGCCGGGTGCCGCACTTGAACCAGATGCGAGACATGTGCCGTATCTGAGCACAATGTTCCGCATCTGAAATGTGCTGTGTCTGCCGCGTTTGATACAACCTCCACGCCTACGGACACAAACTTGCGAGAGTATTTCGAAATTCTGGTCAACAACTCGGCACAGTGGGGCTCCCAGGGGTGGGGCGAACATATTAACCACTCACCTCCGGGCATCATTTATGTCAATCCCCGTCTTTCGCTAGACGAAGCGACTGCTTCTATGGCGCAGCTCACGGCCTTCGCAAAATTAAACGACGGAACATCAGTAATTGAGACGCTGCCCTCCTGGCTCCCGTTCTTTAAGCAGTTCATAGTAGAAGTTGAGGCGGTACGTCTCAACCGTTTCAAACTAAACGCACGGCTAAATTCAAGGGCAAATGCAGCCCATAGGGACCCCGAAGGTCCTCGGTTCGCGGCTCATGCCCAGGATCCTCTTCGAGTCGGCGGAGGGTCGCGCGCGCGTCGTAACTCACCTACTGAGCCAAACCTAATATGACGGTTCGTTTGTACAAAAATTGATTTCGCCCGCGCGCATCTACAACTTTGTGCGATTAAGATACAGACTTACTCCACTTCCGTACAGGGATATCCCATCCCTCTCCGCCATTCTTCATCGATCATAGCTCATCCAAACCAGCCTGAGAGCACCTAGTGCTCGTGCCACGCCGTCGAATACTAGCGGCTGCAGTGGACTGAGTATGCGATGTGATCCAAGTAAGGTCCATAGTGGAGTCTCAGAGGAGGACGGTCCAGCGTTGCCGCATGACGCGGAGAACAAACTTGGCGGTGAGCGGGAAGAGAGAGAAAGGCAAGGTCCTGGTCCGCAAGGACTCCGGAGAAAGCCTGAGAAAGCTTGGGAAATGATTGATGTCAGCCGGCTACCATATTAACCGGTGGACAGCGGCGGACGTACGGGTCATGAATGCCTGGATACGTAAGTATCTGGGTTTTTGTACTGTGCAACAGTTTCCTCGAAAAGGAAATATTCCCTTATGGAGCTAGGTGAGTCGATTTTCTGTCGTGCAGCCACCTTCCGCAGTTCTGTACCGTGCTCCCAAACAGTGTCCCTCCCGATGCAAACAGTCGTTTTTTCTTTTTTCTTTTGGTAAATCTATCTCTCATGCGCTCGCGCATCATGTTGTCCTGTCGCTTTGCTACTTTGGAAAAAATTGTAGTATGGATTTTTGCGCTATGCGTGCCTTTGATAATGCACCTTTGGCCTCTGGGCACAAAGGAACTGCCCTGTAGTGCAAGGTAGGTTTATATGTATATTCCGGCGTAAGGTATTGTATGTGCCATGGGAGCGACGCGCGTGCGACCACCCCGTAGACATTTTTCGGTGAGCACTTCCGATGCAAGCTGGGCCAGCTCCTTGCAATTGTGGTTTTCTCTTTCCCATGGGAGGGGAGGCCTATATTTGTCCTACGGAGTATGTTCTTCCAGCGTTCCTTTAAGGTTGTCCTTGAGCTCGTCTGATATATTTTTCTCTTTGCATCTGCCTGAACAAATGAGGGGCGTATCCAGGCTCCGCCCGTCAGGGCAATACCGGAGAATCGGAACAGGTGGCAGTGCACCATCTTGCTTCTTTCTTCACACCCAATAAGGCAAAATCTCCCCATATGGGAAAAGTGTATCCAAATGTATATAATTCAGAACAACAACAAAATTAATGAATTTTAAGTCTTTCGGCTGTGGCGGAAAGAGGCAACTGAGGTACTGTAAATCCAAGGCACTTTTCAATGGTTGTGAGTTTGTTGTAAATCTGCACGAGCTGAAATGGTGCGTGAAATACTCACTTTCAGTTGTGCTTTCACCTGCATTGTCTTTCTTTTCTTTCAGCGGAAGTCAGCTGAAAAAAAGGAAACAAAGAACAGACTTCCTTTCTTTTCAGCTGACTTCCGGTGAAACAAAAGAAATCCAATGCAGGTGAAAGCATCACTGAGAAATATTCTTTCAGCCACTCTTTCAGCTCAGGTTGATTTACAACAAATTCAAAAGCCACTGAAAGTGCTTCTGATTTACAGTACTTCAGTTGGCTCTTTCTGCTTTAGCTAAAAGACTTTGATTTCTTTTTGTAATTTTTGCTACTGATTTATTTAGATTTTGATACCTTTTTCCCATATGGGGAGATTTTGCCTTATTGGGTGTGCTTCCCTCAGCTTCCTCCCCACCCTGACACGCATTGGCTCGTACTGAGGTCTCGCCTGCTGGTTAAGAAGCTGGAGAGAAGACCCACATCTCTGTCTATTTCGATGCCCTTACTCGTTTGCCCTCACTTTGTCCAGAAATTTTTATGCTTTCTATACATAGCAGCAAGTGCAAAACATTATCGATACGGAATTATCCCAAGCATATGGTTCAGTCGAGTCTCTGCCCCATCCCCTTACTCCCTCCGGCTGACGTTGCTGTACAAAAATCAGCTAAACATATTTACATCGGCTTATGCAGCAAGCTCTGGATAGCACGGAAACTGGGCAGCGCCCTTCCAACCGACTGAAAGATATCAGCCATATTCAGGACAAGGTCACTGATGTACGAACCGCATCTCCAGCAATCGAGCAGTTCGCGGGGATCGCTACATCGAATGGGTGTCAATCAGACAAGCGAAGAGAAAAAGACGCGAGCAACACGACGCACTACTTCTTCTTGATTTCCAGCAACCGAGCGTAGTTTGTGCCCCAGTAGGTATCTAAAAGGAATCTAAATGAGAATGCGAAGATGCGTAGGAGTAGCTAACGTACACTCGTGGTTGCTCTCGTACACTTCCCCTTCGTTCATATACGCGCCTGAGTCCGGTGCTAGCGCCGTCAACTGCTCGTGTACAAAGTCGTGCACGCTGCCGAGCACCGCGCGGATCTGGGGCAGGGTGCTATTGTACGGCCAGACGAAGCCACTTGAAAGCTATTTCAGCCGGTCAACATAAACATAAATGTAGCAGAGATGCTTGAAGACATACATGCCACAACGAATCCCGCCACGCCGGAGTCACAGACGTCGTCCCGGGGATGTAGTTGAACGAAATGGGCGTGCTAACGGGGATGTAGGGCATGCCGAACTCGGCAGTCTGGTTGAGCAAATGCGCGACGAGGCGCGTGCGGCCTTCAGCCGACTCAAAGAGGGCTTGAGGCATGAGTCGCGAGCCGATAACCATGGAATTGCCCACGGGCTGTGAGTGGTTGATTGATTGTCAGTTAATCATGAATTGAAAATTTGAACATTGACAACCGACGCACCGCCTGTACCTGCACGATGAAGCGGGTGAAGAATGGGAGCCACGACGGGAGGGTTTCGATCGTGGCGCTGCCGTTGTTGGCTTGCGCGAAGGCAGCGAGTTGCGCCATGGACGCGGTGGCCTCGGAGAGCGAGAGGCGGGGATTGACGTAGATGATGCCCGCGGGCCCACGGTTGACGTGCCCGCCCCACCCCTGCGCGCCCCACTTCGCGGACGTGTTTACCAGGATCTCGAAATACTCCTGGAGGTTGGCAGTTGTGGGTGTGAATGTCATATTGATTCTGGAAACACGGCGTGTCAGTCTGGTTTCTGTGTACTAGGAGATGACGTACACTTGAATCGGGATGCGCTCCTCGACGAGGTGGGTCGACTCGATGGCAACGCCAAAGGTACCACCACCACCGCCGCGCAAAGCCCAGAAGAGATCGGCGTTTTGGCAGGCGTTGGCGGTGCGAAGCTTGCCGTCTGGCGTTACAATTTTGATCTCCAGCTATACCAATTCAATCAGAACCGTCCGAGAGAAAGAATAGAACGGGACGCACTACTCGATCGACACCCAGGCCAAAGGAAGGAGAGAGAACACTGTGGCCGCCACCCTGTTGATGCCGTTTGATAAAATTGTAAAATGAAACTGGCATGCGCTCCGCACCATCATCCATCCACCGCTGACACCGACCGTCTGGGCATATGCTCCTATGAACATCGCATCGTTGGCGTCGGCGAACTCGTAGACTTGTTGAGTTGTGACTCCAGCCTATGGACAGAATGTCAAATGTACAACCAGCAAACAAAATGGAGGAACTGACTCCGACTGTGATGGCCTTCCGCGGTGTACCATCACATTGCTCGGGAACGAACTGCGTATCATAATTCATCTATGGAAATGGTTTAAATTAGTGCGAACAGGCGGTGCATCACGACTGTTACTACCGCTTGGAGGTTGTGCGTCTGCGAATAGTTCAGTGATAAAACAGCAGTGAAATAGTAGAACGAGTCACCCAAAGAGCCAAAGAGTCACGCCGACGGGAGCGTCCCATGTAATCGTGACCGGTGTTCTTGATGGACAAGGGAACCCCAGTCTCTCCAGAGAACGTCAAAGCAGCCTGGATGTCGCTAGCCCTCCTCACGTCGATCTATCCACCGTCAATCAGGTTCAAAATCTTCGAGGAGGATGCACCTACGTAGTATGGCGGGATTTCACCCTGGTTGCACGAAGTTCCGTCGGTTGCGAGCAAACTCCGTGGGTTCGTGGTGTCGAGCAAGCATCCTGACTGAGTACTCATGCATGTCTCGTACTCGACCTATCTGAAATCAGTAACGCCGGCGACTTCGACTAGCAGTCGCCTACATTCATATTCGCACTAAAGCTCTGGAGTCGAAATGTGGGCGAGGTGTAGTTTGTCTGGATTGCGCCGCAGGATGCCTCATCGACAGAGACAGTGAGGTTGTTGTATCTGGAGAAACAAGGCAACGCGAACGGCGTTGCGGCGTGGAGGCGGCCACCGACTGTGGTGTTAAGCTTGTGCCATTGGGCCTCAGAGATGTCGAGGATCGGGGTGGATAAGACGCTCGGTAGGAGAAACACAAGCAGGATTCCTGAAGACAGAGCCATGACAAGGTAACTTGAAGCGTTAACTTGAACTTGAAGGAGACCAGGCAGACTTTATGTATTAAATGCGCTCCCCATTGACTCGAGGGTCCAACCATAATTCATTCATTCCGGATGCGGAATAGTCAAGCGTAGTCACATAGCTGTCGTGATAACTCAAGTAGAACTGTCCAGGATAGGCGTTTTGGAAAGGAATCGAGGTGATCGGCGGTGAAAGGCTGTGTAGTCGGCCACATCCGCATTTGGGTTTCGTTCCTCCCACCATGAGTGCTGTTCTGCGGGAGATTGCAAAGACCACTCTAGCGGTTGTATCGACTGGGAAACTCGTGACGAATGGGCTGGTGTACGATCTGCGCCCCAGTTTAACCCAGTCAACGCTTCAAACGGCTTATTATGCTCCTGATTCACTCCTTTCGACGTGGCCCGGTCAGGCCCAACCAGATGGCCCAGATCCGGTTTCGGGCGAAACAGTTATAGATTTCTTGAACTCTACTACCCTTGCTGCAGCGCGCACCGCTGGTCTCAATGGCTGCAAACCGTCCATCGCAGTCCTCAATTTTGCATCTGCAGAACAACCTGGTGGGGGCTTCATCAATGGCGCCAGCGCGCAGGAGGAATCCATCGCCCGCAGCTCCACCCTGTATGCATCCTTGATGACGACCGCGCAACAATTCTACACACCTCACTCCGGCGATGCTCGGGATGGATTCTATACGCACGCGATGGTATACTCGCCCCGTGTCGTCATCTTTCGCACGGACGACGGCGCCTTGGGCAGTTCCAATGGTGGTCGACGTCCTCACAAGCCCCGCCGTCCACGCTGCCCTCGTCCGCAAGCATAGCAAGGGTGATTCGGAAGCAGAGGTTACACGGGTGATGCGGGAGCGCATGGCCCGTATCCTGTTTCTTTTCGAGCGCCGGCAGGTTCGCAACCTCATATTGGGAGGCTTCGGAACCGGCGTGTTTCAGAACGATGTCGATACGGTCGCGGCGATCTGGGCGGAGCTCCTCTGTGGACCCAGGGCGCGCTTTCGACACTCGTTTGCGTATGTCGCCTTTGCAGTCATGGACGATGTCACCTATGTGCAGTTCCGTCGTGCCTTTGATAAGGCGAGGGAAGTGAACTGCGAGTCCTGTCATGCCGTGATGCTATGAGGCTGATTTCAATCAAAACATAGGAATGTACTGTATTTTAATTGAACGGGAATTGTTCGACGGCATCTGGGTTTGAGCTGACCGTAATCTTTGCGGGGTTCCTCACTTCGGCCGTTTGAGATGGTTTGTTCGACTTCGAATCTGGGATCAAATCAAACCAGAAACTGAATGTTAACCCTATCAATCCCGTACCAAAATTATCCACAACGTATGTCGCTCTTAATTCCATTCCTATTAGGCAGCTAAATATATTCCAGTGCCGATATCTCTCTCATGTACATATTGAGTTAAACCTGTCAACGGTTGGTGGTGGCTGGTATGTCGAGAGCTGCGATCGGCTCCACATAGCTCTTGAGTTCTTGCAGACATATCGCTGACCGTGTTTGAACGCGACACCGGTCTTCCTCTCCTCTCAGTCATGATTAGCAATGCATCATGTCTGGATTCTATCTTCCATTCCTATTACCCAGAGTGACTCCACCCGGATGCATTTAGCTTGGCTACCGGAGACTGTGTTCACCCCCACGGCTGAACGCTGTCCCGGGGTTCTCTTTTTCTAGCGATTGGAACTCAACTAATTTTCAATACTGCGAGGTGTGCGTATCCTAGGAAAACACAGGAGTAGATGTATACAGCTCACAGGTCCTGTGGAAGTTTACCTCCGACTTACTTGGGAATGGGAAGAGTTTCGCCGCTAGGCTACCCAACGGTTGGAGATGCAGGGTCCAGTTTGATTATTCTTCCGCCGGCATAAAGACAGCGACAGTACTACGAAATTCGCGCGCTCGCCGTGATGTAAATAAATACACCTCGCACTCAGCGCCTGCAACACCGATCTCGCTTTGCTTGCCGGGTCTGGTGTTTGGCTGAGTTAGGCGCTAACGGTGCTCTGCTGGTTCCGCTGCATGTTGGGCGTTTTGGCAGTTTCACACGGACCAAGCACCGGATTTCCCGGGAAAAGGTATGCGGGCACCAGCGACAAGCATATTTGGGCCTGATTACTATGCCGCTGTTGGTGTAGTTGATGCGATCAACGGCAGCGTCTACCAACAGTTGGGATTTCGTTCTCCGCACACCACGTCATTTCGCCATCTTCCACTCCACTTGTTTTTTTGGGTTTCCCATGATGGAAATTCTCTCGCTTCCCTAACCTGCCTCTACCAGTGCTTGCCTTGAGCTCCTTCAGATCAGACTTTCAATATCCATTCATAGCAGGCTGATCGCATGAAAGACCTCAAGGACGCACAGGACACTCAGGCCCTAAAGGATACACCAACGGACCTCTTCTCTGGCTTACCAGCCGCCTCCAATTTGAAGTCGGAGTCCACTCGCAGCTCTATAAACGATGAGAAAGAAAGCCTTGTTGCCCTTTCGTCACCGTGGATGCACGTCCCTGAGTGGCTCGCTTCGCGTCTGCGTCCGTATTTCTTTGCTTTATCAAAATGAATTCTTGACACTATTAATCCCGCAGATTTAAATTCATCAGAATCCGGATTCAATTCGGACTCAGCATTAGATCAGCGCTCGTCTTCTTCAATTGCCTCCTCAACCTCCGGCCTGTCGCACACAAATAATGACACAGCAGCCGTCAGTATCAGCGAGAACGGCTCGTGCTCGACACATCCACACACGGACGAAAGTACCGCCGCTACCGCTGGCCACGGTCCGCGCGCAGTGCCGGGTCTGCCGTCACAACCCCTGTCCGCAACTGGCGACCCAACGCATCCCGCTTCAGATTCAGATGGAGATCTCGATCGCAGACCCACCCTGACCTCCACGAGAGCGCACACTGGTCATTCATCCTCTGATTTTCTCCCCCTGTTGGCCTCACGCTCCTCCTCCTCCGCTGCTGGAGTGGAGGTGGATCTCAGCCGCGGGGCAACACTAGATTCCACGAGGGTACACACAGGCCATTCGTCCTCTGATCTTCTGCAGTTGGCCTCACGTTCCTCCTCCTCCGCTGCTGAACTAGAGGTGGATCTCAGCCGCGGCGCAACACTAGATTCCACGAGGTTGCACACCGGCCATTTGTCCTCTGATTTTTTGCCGTCCCCATTGTCGTCCGCTGCTGAAGTAGATGCGGATCTCAGCCGCGGCGCAACAGTAGACTCTACGACGGTGCACACTGGGCATTCTTCTTCCACGATCTCGTTACCGTCGGCTCACCCAGAATCCCTCGCGGGGTCGCAGAGGGCATATTTCGAACGCAATCCAGGTATGTCTTTGTTCCCACTTTTCACCCTCTCGAATAACTTCCCACTGTTCTAGCCGCATCCGAGTCTAAATAGGGGTGCTCAATTCTTGGCTCATCTGCCCACTTTTAATTTGACTCACGTTTTTATTTGTTCGAAACAAATAAAGATTCAAACTCCGCTTGGCGGGGAGACCTCCTGCACGCTCATCTCAGTGCTTTTGTGGGGAATTGGATGTTATAAAAGTTCTGATTGGTACTCTGGAGCTGATTCTGCTCTCCTGATATGTTCCCAAATTTACCGGCTCATAAGTGTTCATTTCTCAGTGGATTTTGTTTTCTCTTAGTTAGCAGGGCTATTTGGAATGTCAGGATTTTTCTGAGGGAGTAGAATACCACAGAGTTATTGTAAACCAATATTGATGAATTTAGCCCCACTCGGGCTGCTCACGGATGTACCAACCTATGTGCCAGAGGCTTGCCGCTCCACGCTGGGCTCGGCGGAGTTTGAATCTCTATTTGTTTCGAACAAATAAAAACGTGAGTCAAATTAAAAGTGGGCAGATGAGCCAAGAATTGAGCACCCCTAATCATCTCTCCCCTCCCTACCACGATCACATTCCTCCTCAACATCGACCCTTCCACATACGAACGAAAGTAACGCCTATACGGACGGAAGCACCGCCGCCACCACTGGACACAACACTTCGGAGACACATCCGTACAAGATTGTGACCGGGATCGAGGAGGAGGTGCCTCCCGAGCGTGCGACGACGCAGGACTCCACAACCGCGCATACAGGGCATTCTTCCTCCGCCGTTCCGTCACCCTGCACCGAAACCGAAGGAGCACCAGCTCTTTACGGCGGCGTTGCACCGCAGCTAGTGCAGTCCCCGCCCCCACTGTCGCCCGGCACAGCCGTAGTCCAGACTTTTGACCGTGCTAGTCTCTCCGCTCTCAACAGCGAGCAGAGACGCATGCGAGGATCCGTCGCTCTCGACTCTCCGCAGCTAGCAGAAGATACTTCGGCTGCCGAGGAGGGAGAGGGCGATGACGACTCTGACACTAACAATGATAACACAGGCAAGCACGGCTGGAAGAAACCAAGGCTCATGAGGCGCTTGAAGAAGCGTATGCACGCCAAGGGCGGCGGCGGTACATAGATTATAGGACAATAATCAAGTGAGCTGAAGCAAATGCATCCATTGATTTCTATCTGAGTACTTGAATAATGCTTCAGACATCACGATGACGGGTTGAAAATTGCTCTCGATATTACTCATCGGAGGGGGGTGATTCACAAGTTGAAACGTTGGTAAGCTCGGTTTCAGATCTTCAGGCGAAAAGCAAGACGTGTAAATTCAAGCAAATATTGGAAAAATACGCGGAGACATATAAGAGGATGAGCAGGATAGGTCGGTAAGGTGAGCGCGCCCGGGGCGTCGAAATCAGGGAAATGTTACTGCCGTGGATCCTTTTCTTCTGAGTTGAGAACGAGATGTACCAAGGTAGATGGCGAGAGCTGGGATGTAACTTCAAGAAGACATGAGAGCAATGTACAGTATACACAATATTCCTAGAAAGCCCAGCACGTGATTTTATGCACTCCAAGAAGACCGTTACGCCCTCGAAGTATCTCAAACGCTTTGACCTCGGGTTTCACAGTGCGCTCGGGCAAGGAGAGGAAAACGTTATGAAGACAAACGAATGTCCATCAGCAAAAGAGAACGTGTCTACTTGATCTGGTACGTGCCAGACCAACCAAACGCGCCATACCGGTAGAACTAATGACAAGCCTATCGCCATGATTATTTCTGGCCCCAGAAAGTGTTCCTGGCCACATATTCTTGCTTGCTTAGATCTCCACAATAATGTTGGGATCGAGGCAGGAAGAAAGGTATATTCGCAGTGGATGATTACAACATCTAAGGGGATATAATAACAACCCGCAGCGGGACTAAAAGAATAGGACTGCGACCGCCTGACACTTCACTTCGCTCCCAAAAAGCACGGGGATGTATTCTAAAATTGATTCTGACATTATTAATCGCAATTCGCAAAGTGTACTGTACTGCAAAGCGAAACAAGACAATGCTCTGTATGGTTCGAATGCGTCGTGAAAAACAAGTCCGTGAGTCCTGCTCAAAGCTTTTCGCCCCAAGAATTTTCAATCGGCTTCGCGGGCCACCTGCAAGGAATTCATTTAATTTCGTTGTCAGTAGTCGAGGTCTTTCTTTGGCTCGGGATTAGGGACGAACCCGGCATATACCACCCCCGCATCGGCGACATCGCCAGACGTGAGGAGAGTGTGCTCGCACAGCATACTTCTGTCCTCCATGGAGGCGCCGGAGAGGAGGCGAGAACCAGACCGCATGGCACAGCTGTGAGGCAGCGCGTGAGGTTTATGGTTACAGACCTGACTAGCGACCCACCCATTCCCGATCACTAAGCTATTGAGCGCAAAGTTTCCCCGCGAGTTAATATGAGCCACTACAGAGCAGTCATCTAAAGTCACGTCGTTGCCCAACTGCATAAGTGTGAGAGTCGGTATAACGCGCGAGAGTTGCAGTGGAAATGAGCACGCACTCGAACCAGATCAGGCTCGGTCATTAAACCAGCCCTTCCGCCCGGATACACAGCGCAGTTCTTGCCGATCCTCGCACCAATGGCGCGGAGGTACCAGACATAATACGCAGTGCCAGTAAGGCCGCTGAGTACTCCGCCATTACCGTACCCCTTGTAGATGAACCGCGAGAGCACGAGGTGAAGCTGCCAGCGCTGGCAGTAACTGCTGACATCCCACGCATACTGGCCATCGTTGCGCCGTCCAATGACGATCCACTTGGTCGCCACGACCCAGGTTATCGCCAAAACCGCTTGAACGTTCAGCACGATGACGAAACACAGCGCGATGAGGCCGTAGATGGCCGCAGGGCGGAACCACGAGGGGCGGTAAATTTCCGTAACGCGCGTGCTGTTGTGGAGGTCGATCCGACGGAGGACTTGAGCCGCCGTGACCGCGCTGATCGACCAGTAGGCGGCGGAGAGCGCCGTGATGAGGATATTTATCGCAACGATGAAGATATAAGGATAAACGAAGAAATCCGCTTTCCGTTGATAGAAGGCACGCCCGAAGGGGGTGATGGTGTCACGATTGAGATCCTTGCCGGACCCAGTGTCGAGGCAGTCTGAGAATATATTAGCCGGAAGAATGGGCGGAGCGGCGTTGATTATACCTCTACCGAGCCACGTTGAACCGTCTTTGTACTCGGTGTCACGCTGGCCGAGCGCGCCTGAGCCCATGACGGTCAGTTTTCCGACCTTGACTCCGGGAAGGAGGACAACACGGTCAGCGATCATCGCTGGGTTGCCTGTGAGTTTTTGCAATGAAATAGACGAGAGGAAAGCGCACCGCCATTTCCGATGATGACTTTGGCAGTTCCCAGACGATCTAATCATTTGTTGAGGAATCAAGAGCGTATTTAAAGATGGAGACCTACCTGTTGTCAGAATTTCGCTTCGGGAGCCAAATACAACATCATCCCCGATCTCTAGAAGCTCGGGATCCGTGCAAGATATTCCGGAGCCCGGCCAGTACACCTAAACAAGGCAGCGTCAGCGGAGTACGATAGGATAAAGAAATGGAACCAACCCTGCGACCAACCTTAGCACCCATAGTTCGGTAAACGATCTGCGTCAAAGGTATCAGTATGAAGCGGAATTTATGAGCACAAGGTGGGCCGCACCGAGACGGCTTCGTAGTGAGTGCCGAGAATTGAAAATGCCGCTCCCATGGCCGATTGAGATAGCGTACGAGAGTTGATGTACCGACGCAGACGAGAAATCTGCGTCGATTGGGCGTATATCGAGGCCTCTTTGTTGAGCCCAAAGAGTCGTTTGACAAGGATTCCAACCGCTAATTGGAGTAGGGGAGTGATCAACGCCCGTACGATGCGAGATACCGCGTGGTACAGCACTCGTTCCGGCGTGGCAAACCATTCTACAACTGACTCGAGCGCGTTGAGATCCACCTTGATGATATCGGTCTGGTTAATCATGACCCAGACAGCAGCAAACCAGGGAATATCTGTGGGATGGCATAAGGAGGAATCTTTGGAAATGGTCGAACTTGCATGATATGAAGTAGACAAGGAAGATAACAGGCCAAGCGACAAAGATTTTCAGTAGGAGATTCGGCTGGGTAATCATAGGACGATTGTAAGCTGAGAACCCGCTAGGCGCCGGCGCGTCCCGCGAAGATGCGTGAGGACCATAGACAGCATCGTCCGGGATAACAGCTCCTGGGTATGGGGGTCAAAATGCACTTTTAATAAATCCACACACTTAGCAGTTTTCCGACACTTATTGAGCCAAAAACCGATTTTCCCGACACTTTTACAGCGTGGAAAAGCTGAGTGCATCTGTCGGAAATAACGTCAATTTTCCGATACTTTCATTCGCGAAATTCGACTTCCGACACTCTTATTCACCAAACTTGGATTGCCGACAGATGCATTCATGGCATCAAAAGATTCGCCGGCACTTTTATTAAAACACCAAAAGTTGCGACACTTGAACTCACGACTTTGAGTTTTCCGACACTCACTCGGCAAACTCAAATCTTCCGACACTTACTCGGCAAAACTCAAATCTTCCAACACTTATTCGGCAAACTCGGCAAACTCGCGGCTGCGAAATTACGTCTTCGGACCGTCCCGCCGGGCGGTTGATGGACTCATTTCCCTCAAGGGGAGGGATGGGGTATTAAAAAATCAAAAGAAAGCTTCTGTGGTGAGATTCCTTGAAGGCAGATAACATGGCAGATAATAATTTTTCACACGGTTGCCATCCCCATCAATCGGGACTTTCCGACGCGCGCGCTGAAATGCAGCAGCATACTAGTCTATCTGCATGGAAGTAGCTGTCTGTGGGTGGGTGATAACATTTAGGTGCTCCTCTAATTTTCTTGTGCCTTTACAGCGGCTTGATTTGATCAAACAATTCCCTTTTTCTCAACCATGATTCAACTGGGACCATGACTGACCATGAGTCCTGCAGATTATCCAGCTCCTCCTTATGGCACATTACATTTAGCCCATTATTCAACTGGCTCTAATGTCTCATTGGCACTCAATTTAGTCCAATGGTGAGTATAAATGGTACAAGAAGTTGAAAAAATGTTAGCACGACCACTGCCGGCGCCTCTTCTCATCCTCTTTTCGACATGGATTGTTGTATTTAGTGCTTCGGGCTTCAAATGGCAGTTCAAGGTATACTGGCTTGAAAATCCCCAAGCTTTTGAGATTGGAGGTAGCTCATGAACCCTCTCTGAGGCCTTCAGAATCCTCTCTCCCTGGGTGATTTTTCTGATTTTTCCTCCCTCTAATACCCAGCCTACTGGGAAAAAGTCAGCGCAAGAACTCGTGATCTATCCATCAAATATCGATGACGGTTGAATTCAGATGATGCCTGGGTTAATTTCTAGCATGCAAATTACAGCTCCAAGAGTGAAGCACTGTTAATATGTCCCCACCTCACCAGTGTCTCAAGTCGTCAACGGAATCACGCTCGAAAGGGCTGTCGAACTTAGCCGTCCGGCAACCGCCCGGCGGAACGGTCCGAAGACGTAATTTCACAGCCGCGAGTTTGCCGAGTTTGCCGAATAAGTGTCGGAAGATTTGAGTTTTGCCGAGTAAGTGTCGGAAGATTTGAGTTTGCCGAGTGAGTGTCGGAAAACTCAAACTCGTGAGTTCAAGTGTCGCAACTTTTGGTGTTTTTAATAAAAGTGTGGGGCGATCTGGGTGTACGTGTTAACAACGGCATGTTTGCCGATGATAATTCTGTCTAGCGTGAAGCAGCCATCGCGTTCAACACAAAAGCCACGGATAAGAGCTTTATCGACGACGCAATCATCATTGAAGGTCAACAGGTCGTATTCGCCGAGTTGAGCGCGCTGATCGATTTTGACGCCTTTACCGATGTGCGCGCCGAGCAGCCTGTAGTAAAGAACCTCCAGAGAAGGGTGCATGGCGAATATACCTCGGCCGGCAATATGAAGTGACTGGTTAACAATCCAGTACCGGAGATAGTACCCAGACCATATGCGATATTTTCCTGGTTTATATTTGCCGATGACAAGCCATTTGAAGATGATGGATGTGACGGGGGCGAGTATACGAGCTGACAACGGATCAGCAGGAGAACAAGAAGAGGGGAGCGTACAAACTTCCGAGCCTGGCGACCACAACAGATGTACTTAACGATAGGATTCGTTCCCAATATGACCCATTAACGTGGGGCGCGAGTTCCGACAACGTCAGAAGAAGGATGGACCCTGTCAGAGAGAGAGGTGAAAAGGAGGAAATATCAAGGTCGAGCGTCAAACATACATGTCAATGCGGCCTTGAGTGGGTAAAAGAAGATGAAGGGGATGATTTGAATAATTAACGAAAGTGGGTGGTTTTGACCAAAGGCGAGCGTGGTGCCGCCGATGAGGCCCTTTTCGGAGCCGATGGAGGCTAGTGTGGCTTCGCTCTGATTCCTACTGTGACCGGGAGGACGTCGCCCGCCGCCGGGGGTCAGAGTCACGTTGCTTGTGTTCTGATCTCGGCTGTGTATGCCGTACGGCCCGCCCTTTGAGCGCCCGTCGTCCGAGGCATCTATAAGAGAGGCGATACCTTTGATAGTGCTGTGGGTGAAAAGAGTTGCGACAGGAATGTTGACACCAGTTCCTTTGCGAATTTGGTAGGCCAGTTTCCCCAACAAGAGGGAGTTGCTGAAAGAAGCAAGTCAGCTCCATCGGAGGTAGAATGCCTGAATCAACGCACCCGCCGAGGAGGAAAAAATCGGAGTCGCTGGTTATCTTCCCCGTGTCCGCGGTCAACAGGTTCGCAATAATATCCCGCACGAGCAGCGCCTGCTCCGACATCGCAGAAGCGTTCATTGCTGCAATTTCCTTCTCCATCGCGGTAAAGTCTACCTCCCCGGACTCACTCCGCTGCAGTTTCCCATGAAGAACATGCAGCGGGTCAGGAATCGCATATCCGGGGATCACTCCGGACATGGCGCCTTTGAGCTCACTCGACTCGAGCCCATCTGCAGCGATAAAAGCCTCGGGTGATCCATCCTCGCGGGACCGCACCACGGCATCATAAACGCCGTGGATATCAAGCAAGGCGCGCTCGATGGTGGAAATGTCGAACGTAACACGAGCACATGGAATGGGCTCAGAGAGCGAGGCTTGGTTGCCTGGTACATCAGCCTCAAAGTGCCTGTGGAAGGCGGGGACCGAGTCGGAGAGGCGACCAAGGCCCAAGCGGGTAGCGAGTTTGATGCGCAGCGGTTTACCCGCACTGAAGAAAGTAGGTAAACGTAAATTATAGGAGAAGGGGTGGTACCAACCTGTTCTTCGGAACGTCGTTCATGTACACGACCGCGAATGGCCACTTTGAGGGGTGCAAATGCTCACTGGAATATAGTTGAATCAAAGGAACTCAATGTTCGTGAGTAGACGTACCGTAGGAGATCCTGCAGTTGTGCGAGTCCAATCCGTGGCATCCCTGGAACCGGGACGATGACGACGCCAATTGTTTCTTGAAGCACGTCGTGTTCGATACCAAATGCGAGTGTCGTCTGGATTGGAGAATTAATTAATTTCAATTTTAACCCCAGCAAAACCCACTCACTTTGACATAGCGCTTTGCCGCCGTCATAATTGCCTCCTCAACCTCGAAAGGCGAAATTACTTCACCTCCCTTGTTGATGATCTCCTTTGACCGCCCAGTGATGAAGAGGTACCCATCGGTATCCATGTGTCCCATGTCGCCGGAGTCGAACCAGCCTTCGGTTGTGAAGGCGGAAGTATCGAGAGGAACATTAATGTCGGGGGACACCTCGTACCCCTGGAACGTCGGCAGCCCGCGGACGCAAATCGCCCCGGTTTTGCCTGCGGGGAGAGCGTTCTCCAGGTTAGAGGGGTCTCGGATGGAGAGATAGCAGGCGCAGGCAATGCCCGAGCACCCGGGCCGGTCGAGCTGGTAGGTTACTGGCGGGGAAGCAATGGGCATGCATCTTGAGTAAAATTAGCACAATGCAGCCGGATAAAATAGGTTTGGCGCACTCGGTCATTCCATACGACGGTAAGATCACCGCCTGGAAGGTGGTCTGTAGGTCAATCGCGAGCGAGGGAAGCAGCCCACCGGCTGCGTTGCAGATCATGCGAATCTGCAAGTCCCGCGAGGGATTGATTGAGTCAGGTTTCGATGTCAGGATGGCGTGATGGATGGTGGGGGCGGCGTAGTACCTATGCAGCGCTCAATGTTATTTGCGGTGAAATGATATTTACGACGTTACCATGTTGCCTGCAACTGCTCTGAAAGCGTCCAAAACGCCATTGAATCAAACCCCGCGCACATAATTGCGCTTCCACCAGAAAAGATTGGCTAAGAGGTTAATTATAAAACAGATTAAATCCTCGGTCGACAGACGGAACGTACCGCCAATAAATTACGGACGATGCCACCGACATGGAATAAGGGCATCATGTTCACTGGTAGTGTCAGGACACAGTGCGATAGATTCGGTTAACTCCACTCACAATTTACGTCGCTCGGCCGCAAATCCCAAGACTCCACGACCGCGCATGTCCCGACGATGAGCGAAAGCAGCGTATAGGGCACAACCTTCTTCTTTCCGCTCGTTCCTAAGAAACGAGGCTAAGAGTTTTGTGGTCTGTCAAAAGACATAGTTCATACCCGACGTGTGCAAGATGAGGGACTGGTCTGTTAACCGGTGGGGCGTAGACGGAGGGCCCTGCACTTGCATCTGCTCTGCGCCCATTACAGCCATATCGAAAATTCCACACGACCCCGACGTCCGCGACTCGATGAAGACCACCTCACAGTCCAATGCCTCGCGCAGTGCGCGCAGCTCGAGGCGGCCCTCCGCGTCGCGCATCGTCACAATGGCCTTCGCATTCAAGCGCCGCGCGTCATCGAGCAGCTCGGCCGCCGTACAGCTCGCGTTGACGGGTGCGCAAGTGTGGTAATTTGCTAGCGACAGGAGAGCGAGCGCGTTCTCGGGACCCGTGGGCAGAACGACCATGATGCGGTCATTGGGACCGAGTGGTGCGCGTAGTGGTGAGTGCGGGAGTGAAAAGTGCTCCACGAACGCGCGGATTTGGCAATGGAGGAGGGCCTTGCGGGTAGCGTCTGGGGAATGGATTGCGGGTGCGGAGGTGGAGGGGAGACACTCGAGGAGCGTGGCCACGCGGGATTGTGAGATGGAGTGAACGAGGGAGTCTCCAAGAGACGTAGAAGCGACTGGGGGCGGGATATTTCGCAGGAAAGCGAGGGGAGTGGTCATTATGGGAGTGAAAGAGGATGGAGCACACACAAGGTGTAAATGTTGGCATGTGCATCGCGGGAGGTTAAACCCGTCCGGACGCCACGGTCCGCATGGAGAGTGAAGTGCCTAATAATTAGATAAATGGCTGGTCGGCTTTAGTATCCAGGACCACCGCAAGAATATCAGTCCATACAAATAAATCAACGCATGCCAACGCCGAACCTGTTTAAGAGCTGCCCTCGGCCTAACTTCAACCCACCTCGATGTCGGAATGAGGGGCGTCAGGGTGCTTTCGCCGTACAACAATTCACCCAATTGGGTTATACACTGACACGGCGGCCAAAAACGGGCATTCGAGACCGTGCCAGTGCCCAGTTAATATGGCCTGAAAAGCAGTTAATTTTAATTGTCGTGAAGGGCGTTGATGTTAGGTACACATGCATTTGTAGACCTGTAGAGCCAGAGGATTTGAAACGACGACTTGTAGCAGGAAGTCGTAGAACTCCAAAAAACAAATAGGCCAAGCCTTTTTGGAACCTTTCTGTTTTTTCCAAGCGAGCCTGGTTACACAGATGTGATCGCCGGTTGCTCCGCTGCGGTCGCCAGGTTGACTCTTCTTCATAAGTAGATCTCAGTAGGTGCTCTGCGGTTGTGAAAGGTCCAAGAGTAGGCACTACGCTCGACGTTCGACGGGCTCGAGCGAGAGGGCATGATGGCTTTTGGTAAGATCGAAATTGATGGTATCATTGTTGGCGGTGAACAACGCCGGAACCAAGCCGGAAGAAACGACGCCGGCCCGGTCTTCTTTTCTCTTCACTTGAATGGAAGCCTTCAAACAATTTATTGCGGAGGAACTAATCGGATGACATGTGGCTTTACCTATTCCCTCATAAAATCGACAGAGGTCAATGCAAGGTCAATGCCACCATTTTATTTGAAGTGATTGATATTTGACCCCGGAATGACCCCAAACACCCGTCGGACATTTTCAGTGAGTGTACCAGCCGTGTCCGATAGCCATGACCTGCCCGACCGTTTATTCCCCGGGCCCTGCGTTCTACAATTGCCCTCACAAGTGCCGGAAATCGCAACAACTTATTTTGATCCGCAGCCATTTACCTGAATTTTAGATTGATTTTAGATGTCGAAATGACGTCCCGTTGGCAAACTCGCAGACAGCGATTTCAGGAGAGATGTCTCACAGTTCTTGATGTCCTTTGGGTTCACTCCGCGGGGTCTTGGGCAACCTCCAACCTCAAGATCACTACTTCAATTGTTGAACTTCAACTACGACTTACTCATCCGTGTATCTGGATAGGGTATGCAGTACTGTCTTGCCCGAGGGAATGGGGGAAGGTCACTGCAAGCCGAAATGGGAGCTCCCACCATGATAGTGAGAGATTCAGAAAATGATGTTCACTGCGCAACGAGATCCAATTTTCTGGAAGAAGCGTCACTGAAAGCGCTCCCACTGCAAATAGCACTCAAGCACGAAACCGACTTCACTCTCGACGCTGAGCTGAGAAATATTCGGCGGAAGACCTAAATAGTGCTTCACAAAATATATGCGCCTGTCGACCGAGAGGCAAATTTTTTTAGCGCATCTCGGGAATTCGGACGTTGGGAGTCGAACCCAAGCCTCTCGCAATATGTGATTTTCTAGACTCGATACCAGTCAATTTCTCACCGGGAGATATTTGATGACAGTCGATCAATTCGCGGGCGAAAAAGAGACTGGAAGATAATCACTCCGCTAATAACTAAATTTCCGGCTACCGGAAGTTAGTTCTGACCGCCTGATGGTGCAGACAAATTTCCGTTGACCCGAGATCAAACGGGAAATCTGCCGAATCTGCTGTTCCGAAATCAAATTAAAAATGGGGAATTTCGGAGTGCGTTCCGAGTCCCGAGATACGGCATGTATCGGCTCCCGTCTCCGCACCATGGAAATGGGTAGGGGAACACAGCGTATCAGCGGCGCGGAAACGCCCGCTGATACATCTGATTTCGGGGGCGTGGATACGACATCCGAAAGTCGGAGTGTCGGCATGAATTTCAACTTGACGGAAACGAGTTGTTTCGGCTCGGATTTCCATTCACCGGGAACCGAAGCCGAAACAATTTGTTCCCGTGAATTTCCACAAAGCGGAAACGGATCAAATGAATTTCCGCAAAGCGGAAACGAATCAGATAGATTTCTGCAAAGCTGAAATTTACGGAAACAAGTTGTTTCGGCTTGGGTTTCCGGCGAGTGGAAATCTGAGCCGAAACGACTCGTTTCCGCCACGCCGAAACTCATGCCGGCACTCTGAGTTTCAGATGGCGTATCCACGTTGCGGATATCAGACTTATCAGTGGCCGTTTCCGCGCCGCGGATATGCCGTGATCCCCTGCCCATTTCCATGGCACGGAAACGGAAGCCGAAATGTGCCGTATCAGGGAACTCGGAACGCATTCCGAAAGTCCCCATTTCCTGTTTGTTCTCGGAGCAACGTATTCGGCACATTTCCCATCTGATTTCGGGTCAACGGAAATGTGTTCGGACCGTTAGGCGGTCAGAACTAACCTCCGATAGGCTGAAATTTAGTTATTAGCGGAGTGAATCACCGGCGGTTACCACGGTCGACTGATTTTGATGGCGGTAGATTTGACTTAGTGCAATTTCCGATTCATCAAAAATTCAAACTCTTGTTCGTAAAATTCTGAAGAGACAGTCTTGTTACAAGACATCCCAAAGGTGTATTCTATTGAATTTGAGTCGAACGAGTACAATGGGACTGGGCTCAAGACTGGGCTAAGGCGAATTTACTTCTCCCCATCATCTGTCATGCGACCTGACTCATGCCTTTCAAGCTCACGCAAACTCATCCAACCAAGCTATAGAATATAAGGCAAACATGTATGTGGTCTCTAAGGTCTTATGACAATGTTTTCACTGAGAGATGGTGTTTAAAATACCCTCAAAGGCACATCCGACCATAAGGAGGAATAATAGGGGTAATCTAAATGCGGACATCACGACTTGAGCTCGCTCTAGCACTCGCAGTTTCCACTTCCCTCAAGTGAAATGAATAGACCGAGCACTTGGGACTATACTCAAGCAAACTGTCTCTTCAGAATTTCCAGCCCGGGATTTTGAATTTTCGATGAATCGAAAAATGCACTAAGTCAAATCTACCGCCATCAAAATCAGTCGACCGTGGTAACCGCCGGTGATTATCGATTATCCTCCAGTCGCTTCGCCCGGCACTGGTTGATCGACTGTCATCAAATCTCTGTGCTCTGGGCGAACTCCGACTGCGCTCGAGTCTAGTGATTTTCTGCACAATATGTATATAAACCGCGGGCGTGCACCGCGCACCACGTCCGAGGTGCTTGCCTAACGTTACCTCTACCTGTAGCCGGCCTTCTTCGTCGTCGGTTCAAGGTTAGGTTCGAGCTCGAGGATTCAGCTGCACACTTCAAACTCACTTACTGTAAACCGCCCGCACAAAACCCCATCCGTCGTCAGCCCATGTCCAGCTGCCCAGCAGCGGCGGCGGCGGCGGCACCAAATACACATTTTAAAAATCGAGATACAAAATACACCTATGTATGTACGCGTGCGGGTGTGGGTGTGCGGAGGCAGATAATGTCGAGGTCTATGTACAACTACAGAATGTATAGCTAGGTGCGTGGTATATATACGTGGATTATAGGGTGGTGTTTGTCATCTACAGTATGTACGGAATAGGGATGGATGTCCGATGTTGGGTTGGGTGGGAGGTTACGCGGAGGAGGAGGCAATGAGGGAGGTGTCGCGGTTGGTTGGTTGGATGCGAGGACAACGGTGTTGCGTGGCGCGGAGAATGAGCGTGTGAGGCGGAGCGTGTGAGGCGGAGGCGCTAATCGATATGGCGGGGGCGATGAAATACGGAGGGCCGCGTGATCGGAGCGAGGAAGAAAATTTCGGTGGAAGTAACACGGCGAAGGATCGAGCAAAATGCATGGCTCAATACGTATACTGCCTCCGCGGACTCCTCCCATCCTGACTCAAACTCGACTGCGACTCCCCTCGCGGTTTTTTCCCCCGAACCCAAACACCCTTTTGAGCAGCGGGACCTCCCGCGTCGGACTCGCGACGACGGGCTGCGGCTGCACCATGAACGTCCCCGGACGCACGTAGATGGGCTGCTGCTGCTGCGGCACCGGCTGCGCCAAATGCGGCGAGCTCCCGTACCCTGGACGCGGCGGCGGCGCGCTCCCATATCCTGGTGCGTAGCCAGGCGCGGCGTGGTACACGTAGCCCTTCTGCCCCTGCACGTACGGATACGAGTTCGCGCGCACGGGCGGCATCTGCGGGAGCTGCGTGACCGAGTAGCTGCGCGAGCGCGTCGGTTTCGGGGGTGGAGGTGGTACCTGCGAGGACGAGCGGGAGCGATTGTGACTTTGTGGTTGCGGAACTGGAGGCGCGGAAAAGTATTGTGGGGCGTAATGGGGCTGCCCCGGCGCAGGGTAATATGGCTGGGGAGCGGGCTGCTGGACGCCGTAGACGTCGCCCCGCGGCGGTGCAGTGCGTGGGCGTGGTCCGCTGCTACGGCTGCGTTCGAGCGGGAGCGGGGGCGGTGGCGAACGTCGCCGCCTGCTAGAGTCTCTGCGCGATTTTTTGTCGGGGTCACTTGACCGCGACCGGTGGTGTTTGGACTCGGACGGCAAAGGTGCGTGTCCCTTGACGTTAACAGGTGTCGGCGGAGTAAAGGGGTCTGCCTGAGGAAGCCGCTGAGTACTCTGTGTCCATTTGGAGATGCGCGCCTGGGTTTCGAAGTGCCGCTTGTACGCTTCTTCACTAAAGTCATACTCGGTCATTTTTCAAGGTCCTCCTTTGCCTCACGCCCAGTAATCCCTTCAAAGCCGCTGAGTCGAATAGAGCCTAGATATCACAGAGATGGGCAGGAAACGCGGGAGAAACGACGTGGGATGGGGGCAGGAGGAGAAGAGGACATGCACAAGTGCGGACACGAAATTTTAAAGCTGCCACGTGTTTCGGCCGATATGATCGATCCGCGGCAGCAATTCCCATTTTGGGACTTGTCTTGTCCCATCTCCCTCTTCCGGCCGTTTTCAGTCTTTCTGTGTCCGTTTCGCATCGCGTTCATCGCAAGCCGTCTCCAAGGAACGCCACCGCCCTCATCGTACGATGGGCTTTGGTACAGAGCCACTCACCATCCGCTCCTATCTCCGTGGCATCACCGAGCTTGCGTCCCTTGTGCTGGGTTCAAGCAGTTGCTTGTTCGCCGCTTGACTGGGATGACGCGGCCTTTGCTCTTGAATGAATGGCTTCCTAGCTCGCCGGCGACCTCCAATGATTCATCTACTATCTCAACTGCGGCTGGCCGCAGAACCGGCGTAATCCATGCTGCACGGCGAATCCACGAATCAATTCATATCGGATCCTGCTAGCCCTACTACCGTCTGTGCTTTCCATGCGTATCAGCAACTCAGACTGCGGCCTATCACTCGCGCCATGGTCCCGTCTGCTAATCGTGAACTGTTTTCCAGGCACCACGCCCGCAACACGTTTATTCCCGTTCTCTCCGCCGATTTCTGCACTCCATTCCAATCACCCCTTCCCACTGTGTCCTCCAAGCACCCATCTATCTGGTTGTCTTCTCGTCATCTATCCATCTAGATTCTAACCCCGCCTCATCAATCTCATTATCAGGACACCGATTGATTAGAATGGAATGACTACTTAGTTGCTATTTTGGGTTGCTCCCTTCATTTACTATGCCTAGGGTTCTATGACGCCTTTCATCCCATGCACCGCATCGATCCGCACTGCCAACGACTAAACCTTTCCTCTGGCTTGATACCCGCCGTGACTCGAATATCAGCGACAACCGGTGTTCAACAAATCCGATAAATCCGTCCGAGGCGCAGCCAACAACTAAAGTCTTTCCTTTGACTTGATGATAATCGCCGACTGGAACGCCAGGTATCCAATGCTTAAAATCCGACACATTCGGCCGGGGCATAAGTACACATTTCCATCCTCATCGCCGAACCCTTCAACTCTCTGACCCGCGCTGCCAAACAACTCAATCCACTTGACAATCGGCAACGCCTCACTCGAAGCTCAGCTCACCAACGACGCCTCGGTCACCGGTATCCGTTGCAAAACTCAATGAATTCGTCGGGTGTACGTATTTCCACCCGCATCGCCCAACACTCATATATTACCCTTGCTCTATGCCAGCGGCCGTCCACCCCGCTGTCATTGTGCGGATTAACACCCACCCGCCCGCGCGTCACCCGCCACCGTCACTATACATCCCTCATCGGACGCATCGGTCGAACGTGCATTGCATTGCGCATTGTGTATCGCACCTCAGAAGAGGAATACCAACTCAGACGTGGTGCGTGCGCACATGCGCACACCCTCTCTTCCTAGCCTGATCGGATGTTACGTTTGAAAGTGGGAGCTCCGGGCTCGATTCCCGGCGTCTGAATAGATCGGCTGTGTTATTTCTTTTGCTCAAGCTTTTATAATAAGTTCTCTCATTCAAGCTGGTACTTTAGAGGCACACTATGGAAGATCTGGGTTCAACCAACGCTTGGACTCCCCACTGTATCTTTTGCCGCTTTATCTATTCTATCCTAAGCTCACATGCCGCACTCCACAGAGAACTGGTACCTTGGACGTGGTGCAAGGTGCACGCCCACCCTGCTTAATATGGCAAGATCCTTGGAAGTGGGAGCTCTGGGTTCAATTCCCGGCGTCTGAATGCACAGCGACAGAGACAGATGGTTTTTTTTTCAGCTAGTCTCTGATCCAATCTGCTGTCCTAAGTCTTTTATTTAATGCCGCCGAACCGACAACCGGTACCTCGGACGTGGTGCATGGCGCACACCCACTCTACCTTAGCAGCAAAGCTGAGATTTTGTACGGTGGGAGCTCTGGGCTCAATTCCCGGCGTCCGAATATTGTGTTGCCAACGGCATTTTTCTCTAATTTTACAGCCAACGACAGTACTAGTACTGAAGGTGCGGATCATTTTTTTCTATTTTGAGAGCCTCCCGACAGAATTACCTGTTGCTCACTCAGTTCTCCACCGTTCGACCTGTAAATAGACTAGAAATGTCAGGTAATTCAATGCACAATTACTCATAGAGCTCGATGGACGAAGACATTTAATTTGGGGTGAGCTAGAAGAATCAGGCTCGAGGGCTGAAAAAACTTTGTACTGTAAGTTTTATTTCGGGGCTCTTAGGGAGTTAATAACACCCAATTGTTTTTCCTGCTCACCCTAGGATGTGCTGAAATAAATACTTTCACCTAGACTCGGCTAGCCATCGATAATGGGACTCGCTTAACATGCCAAGGCCCTCTGGGCAACCCTGATACCTCCTTCACACCACGATGACTTGTGAGGTAGAAAATAGAATAAAATTGGCTCTGTAAGTTGCTCGCAAGGTGTTCCCCGACTCCCCTTCCTCGCCCGGCTGGTGGGAGGCCAAACGGCAGATGCCCACCCGGCAGATCGCCGTTTTCGCGGCATCTGCCGCCCATGCCCGGCACGCGCAATTGCCGGTCGGGTCCTCAACCCCGCCTCCGCCGCCAATTAGCAAGGGCGCGGAGGATCTCGACCGAGCACTGCGTCGGATCTAGATACTCGACTGCAGAACTGAAGTCTAGTCGGGGGTACGATCGGCGCTGCCTTGACGGTGCCGAGACAAAGGGGTCGGAGTTTAAAGGGCTCAGACCGACACACGAAATTTTACACGGAGAGAAATAGAACAGAGTCGAACAAACAAAGCCGCAGGATTTCACGGAGGATGAAACATGAGGCTATGATACCGCTACTGATCAGGAATCTTGATGTTCGCCGGCGCTGCGATCGCCTCGAAAGCTTCTTCGGTATAGGGAGGGTAGCGATGCTGAAGGAATGGTTCGGCACTGAAGATCTATTAGATACATTAGCAAGGCAGAGGACGTAGGGCGTACGCGGGAGGAACGTTGATGTAGCTGCGGCGATGAACGAAGGTGTCGAAGGAAAATTTCCCCAGGTATGAGCCGTCTACAAAAATTGATATATATGGGTGGTCCAAATTGAACGTCACGCACATCCTGAGTCTCCTTGCCCCCCAAAGGGCATCTCATGAACTGGGTATTCAATCAGGAACGGGGAAAGCACAAATCGTGTGAAATCACACCTCCGAGCTGGACGAAGGTATCATTCAAGACAAGTGTTCCGCTCTTCGTGGACGCAAGGACTGGGGACAGCAAATAATCAAGAGAAGAGGACCAAAGTCTTAATCACGACGCACAATTTTCCTTGGTGTGGTCGCTATCAGTGAACACATAAATCACCAGCGGCACGGGACTGGGGCAAACGATGATTGGTGGTCTATCCAGACAGAATAAAGCGAGAAGCGAACCGTTCACGGATGATGTTAATGGCCTCGTGGACGTCGTCGACAGGGACGATTGGAATGATTGGGCCAAATATTTCGCTATCGGTTTACCGGATTATGAGAAATTAGTCCCGAGGGATCAGAAAGCTTTAATACCTTTCCATGAGTGCATCATCCAGCGTTACATTCGCCACGAGCGCAGGTTCGATCCGCCTAGTTCCCTCCGTGTTACCGCCGTGGACGAGAGTGCCCTTAGTACGGCCGAGGAGCTTCATGATGCGTTCGTGGTGGGTTAGATTCAAAATGGCTCCCATCTCGGAGAGAGGGTCCAAAGCACCCTTGGGGTGGGGCCAAAGAGATTGGTAAGCCTTCTTGAATGCCTCAACTGTTGCGTCTTGGTGTCCTCGAGGGACTAAAATGTAGTCGGGGGCGACGCAAATCTATTCGGAACCAGGAAATCAATGCTGACTCGCTGAATGGACATGCAAAGCTGACCTGCCCGGCATTCTGCTGCTTCCCCCACAAGATCCGTTTCGCCGCCAGTTCGAGATCGGTGTTCTCGGCGTCAATGAACACCGGAGACTTACTTCCCAGCTCCAAAGTGACGGGTGTCACGTTCTTCACTGCCGCGGCCGCGACGATCCCACCTACGACTTTACTCCCGGTGAAGAAAATGTGGTCCCATTTGAGATCTAGGAGGGCCGTCGCCTCAGCACTGCCACCGTTAACGATGCGGTATGCCGTTTGGTCGAGATATCTCGGGAACAGCTCGGCCAGGAGCTGAGCACAACTCGGGTTGAATTCGGAGGGCTTTACGACGCAAGTGCAGCCGGCGGCGATAGCGCCAACGAGGGGAAGCATGATCGTTACGTAGGGATAGTTCCAAGGACTGCCCAATGGGTGATGAATCAATATATAGCCGGGAAATGGACCCACCCGATGACAAGCACCACGCCCTTTGGCGCGGAGTAAATAGTCGTGTCCCATGAGCTGCGGAGGTAAACTCAGAATCAGTAAAATACTTCGAAAAAAACAGGCGAATAAGCATGACCTGCGCCACGCTTCAACCTGCGGCTTCTCGGGTTTATTCCACTCTTCCAAGCTCTCCGCCGCCCGTACGGCACCAGATACAATCGGCCCAATCTCAGGCAATGAAATCTCGAGCTTGTGGCGGCCCAGGTCGGCGGTGAGTGCGTCAGCGAGACTGACACTGTTCTCTTGAAACATACGCGCAACTTGCAAGAGTTGTGCGCGACGGAACGCCAGGGGCAGGGTTTTACCCTCCTGGAATGTCTTCTGAAGCTCGACATATCCCTAGACAACGCAAGGTCATCGAGAGGGACTTCATACAGAGGAGCTTCTCGTACCTTCTCCAAGTTTTCAACGCTGGTGTATTCTAAGGGCATTGTAAGGCTCGCAGTTGTTCCTGGGAGTTGGGTGTAGAGGGCAAAGGGAGGGAAGGTTCCAACACAGCTTAAATAGGGAAGAGCGATCACTTGACTTCGTCAGTGGCCGAAGACGGCATCTGAGTGAACCCAAGGGGTACCGGCATTCAAAAAAAAGATATAGGGCCGTTTCTTTTTCCGACTCGACTAGGGCCTTGTATTTAATTCCCAGCGACTTAAAAACGTGTTTTTAATACCGGTATGTATACAGGGTGTTTATAAACCGGTTTATAAACCAACAGGCTAAAAAGCGATTTTTTCTGCTTCCCCGTCCCAGGTCTTCTTTCCCGCTGCCCTGCCCTGCCTGCTGACGCCCACTGAGACCTCCCCCGACCAATCTGCAAGGCTACGGATCTCATTTGCCCCCGCAACAGGCACGTCTGCCAGTAAATCCCTGAAAAAAGGCAGGGTAATGCTGACCCCATCGCGAAGAGTATGGAGAGTGGTGCTAGAGTTGTTTAGAAGGGTGGCGTCGTCATCACTGTCATCGGAGTCAGTATCGAGGAGGGCCTCCAGTCCTGCCTCGCATCCGGGGCTAAGTGAAGTGCGAGGGGTCTCCGCCGTCGCTGCTGGTGCTCCGAGAATGACAGCAGGGTTGGGACGTTGGATTTCAGAAAAGAGGCTTTTGACGGAGCGCCATTTCAAGGAGGGAGATTTTGGCAGGTGCTTTGGCTGGAGCACCGTGAGATGATGAGCCAGACAAATAATAATTATAACGCACCAGTACTCCGGCCGCCCGCGCCTTAAGACGACGATTATGCTGGTAGACCTGTGTTTGCTGAACAATCGTACGCGCGTCGTGACTTGCCCGATCAGGTGTATCAAGTCGAGTGAAGCGCGAGACGGTGCGCTCCTCTGGCATTGAATTGGCCAGGATCGAGAATATCTTGACTGCTGCAAACTGGAAATTTTATTCAGGTAGGCGCCAGTGATAGGAAGGAATAAGAATACCGCAAGGACACCTGATTCCGGTAGTGGCGCAAGAGTTCGCCAGTATTCAATGGGCTTGGACCAGTGTTCAGAACGCATACTGAAAGGCGGATATTGTCGAGTGTACGACTCGAATTGGGATTTGAATGCAGCCATAACTGCGGCCGCTGACGAATACCGCGCGAATTCGGGTGCCGTTCGCCCAGACTGGATTTCTTTCGCAAGAACCTGGAATAAAAACGACCCAACTTTAGCATAACTGGACATCGAGTCGCGAAGATCCTGGTCAGTAACTCCAGGGCGGGCGGAGGACGAAGGAGCCGGGGCTGCGGGCTTAGCGAGCTGGTTCCCTGTTGCGCCGAAGAGTATCAGACTTTTGACATGTTCTATGAGTGAGATAAGTAGGGTATTGAGCACAGGGAATGTCGCAAATACCGGGATCGAGGAAGAAACCCGAAAGGAAGAGATCACCGCTCGGGCCGTGAATCATCTCGTCGTAGCGTTTATTAATAATTGCGGAAACCTCGTCCCGAACATAGTCGGCAATGGAGAGGCTGTCCGAGGTGAACAGCTCATGTAGCACCGCAGTAATCGCGACATAGAACTTCCAGACATCACCGACAGTGACGTTGAGTCCCTCGAGACATTTGATGGCTCGCGCGATGGGTTCGAGAATGCTACACAACTGCTGCAATTCCAGCGTGAAGTTCTGGAACACGCGCATCTGTTTGAACCAAGCGAGCTTTGCCTTGTCCTGAACATAGTCTCAGCATACATGATGATCAACAGAGGGTATTAAGGTCACCTTATCGGCGCTGGTAACATCGATTATACCCAGCTCGATGAGTTCGCTGATTGCGGGGAGGCAGCGGAGGAGGGAATATCCGGCCCAGTACAAGGTGCCGAAGCGCGTCTTCCCGATGGTCTCGAGTCCCTTGTTGATATCGAAAATTACTCGGAGGGCTTTGAGATGAGTTGCGGAATATGTCGAATGCGAAAAATATGTAATCGTCATGCGCATCTTGCCAATAGACTGCGAACGTTAAATGCTGCAAACGTAGGATGGTAGGCACTCACGTCTTGGAAGTATTCGATCTTACAAATATCCTTGATCGTGTTCGATAAATGGTGGTTTGGATCGGGAACGATTAGCACTGTAGGTACAGAGGCCTGACCGAGTTCCCTCGCAAGTTTGGTATTCCCGGTGCTGTCGCTCCCAATAGAAGCGAATCGCTCCCGCCCGATCAAGTCCATGACCTGGTTCAATTCATGAGTAAAACGTACGGGCGAACAAGGAATTCAAACGAAAAGCACCTCGAGAATTTGAGTATGGATATGCTCCCCAGTATGCGAGAATCCCGAGGCTTCATCGCCCTTGATAAAATAAACCTCGCGATCTGGTGTTGTGACATGAAACGTGTAAATGGACTGCTTCCCACACGTCGAGCCACCATCGTAACCAAGGTTGAGGTTGTACTCCTCTTGCAGCTCGCTGATTGCGATAAGGGTAACACGTGCGGCCTCTTGAGGAATATATATTGAGCTGAAGGTAGACGCCACAACGATGCAATTGTTGGGTTCGAGATGGTTTACTAGGTTCCGGAATGCGGCATTATTGACAAGTTCCGGTGCAAGAGCCCCATCGCAAAGGAGGTTCATGGTGAGATAATTGGTTTTCGCAACATGGGTGTCCCTGGCGGCATTCTTGTTTTGCGTCCCAGCTTCTTTGAACTTAGCAAATGGGTCAGTTTTCGCATCGGCCGCATCAACGACCTTTGCCCCAAGTGACTGCCCGGCGCTCGCCGCCAGCGCCTCGCTTCTGAGCGCATGTGGAAGGTATTGACAGTCCGATGAATGCGGTAAGATGCGGCCGCTAGAACGTGGCTGGGCCCAGCTGACATGGCACCCGGCTCCGACGCATCGAACTCGGCGAGTATCAGGGTCTTTTTTACTGTGGCAGGACGAGACGAGCTTGTCCAAAAGCCCGAGTTTGGGAGGACCGCGTCCCACGATCCGCCCGGTCGGCGGGGGAGGGGGAGGATCATCTTCAAGGTCGTCAAATGGCCAGTTCATCTAAATCACAGGTCTCAATCTGGGACGCGGAGAATAATTACTTGCACATACCGCTCCCTGTTCGGTTACCTTTTTTGCCGCTGCAGTCTGCTTCTTCTGAGCGTCCTTGGTCGCTTTATCATCCTTCTTCTTCTTCTTTGCCGCCCGCTCGTCAACCGCTTCATCCTCGAGAAGCCGTTTTGCTACTGTAGTTTGAATCGCGCGAGGTAGCTATAAAATTGATAAGATGGGGTCGAAAACTACAACTGGGGTTGGGACTTGCCGGAATCCCGGCGTCCTTAATTGCCTTGATGGCACCCGTTACGAGATCGTCCACCCAGAGGGTGAGAAGGAGGTTCGCGCCCGCATTCCCGGTGATGTGATTGCGAAGAATGGTGACAACTTCTTCTAAACCAGTGCCTCGGGACTTGAATTGAACGATGATTGTTTCACCGGCTGGGGTACGTCTGCCCCCAAAGGAGATCTCGCAGGCGTGGCTGACGACACTTTGGACGCATCCAGTTTCGATGAGCTTCTCGGGATCGGGATTGTAGCCCACGAAGTTGTGCGCATCACCCAGTGGAATGGTCTCAGGAAGAGCTTTTAGTAAACGGAAGAGGTATTTGAGCTGTTCGTTGTAGTGTGACGTCCCGCCAGGGCCAGCAGACATGGTTTGAAGTCTTGGGAACACGGGAGAAGTGAAGATTTGGCAGATGATTGGCGAGCTTAGCCGACGATCCACAATTAAAAACCGGCCTTTTGAGCCGATCCATTTAAAAACGGGTTTATAAACACCGGTTTATAAACCGGTATGTATACACGAATTAAATACAAGGCCCTAGACTCGACCGCTGGACTAACTGACTAACGTAACGTTCCCACGCAGCATATATAGTAATGAATTACGTGTTCAAGTTGCCGGTGAGTTGTAAAATCGATATGGACCATCTCAATTCAGCTTTGTTCGGTGCGCGACACCAATCGGAGGGTTAGACATCCAAAAGCAACCTTCAAAGACAATTTATGACCTTTCCGAAACAACTATCTCAATTACCATACTATCGATCGCCTAAAAGTGCAAGATAACCCAGAAGTGCAAAATAAAGTTAAATTATATTTCACCCTAACGCCGGCCTCAATTTATTCAAACTCAAATGCAGAGCCATGTCATGCCTCCCAAGAGTAACCCGATGTCCTTGGCAGAGGAAATGGGCACGATTTGAGATCATAATAAACCCGAAACTTTTCTTGCACTTCTAGGTATTTTTGATGGGACACTCGGCAGGTTCACATCATCTTCAGTTCGACAACTCAGACAAAGCCCGTTTATATGTGAATTCTCTACAATCTAAGGATGCCACTGACGAATCCCGGGCAAAATGCAATGAAATTTGAGGCCGTAGCAGCACCATCAAAAAAATCTTGCACTTCAGGTCCATTGATAGTATATGGACTTCAACTGAAGCAACAACTGCAGATGGGTAAACATCTCATCTTCAAGGTATACAAGAGTTAGAAGCCTAAATTGACCTCCCTGGCATTGCTAAAACTGCGGTTCTCGTCCAAAAAATGGTGGTTGAAAACTTTTTTTTCCAGCCTGGCGGCCGGACTAACTAGCCGGCCCTTAGTCACCGGTTTAAACGCCGGTATCCCCTTGAGTGAACCACGAGTCGGACCAGTTCATCAATTCTGTTTCCCGAGCTGTTTCGAACCACCTCGACAAGTTCACCACGTCTTGCCCGACGTCTCGAATCCTCTTCTGTCTGTAGCCGTAGCATATATCACAATAATCGTGCTCTCGCTGTTCTCCGAAATGTATAACCACAGCGGAGTTGAGATTTGGCCGTGGTCGTACCATGAGGTCGTAGTGTCAGTTGTAAGATTTGTGGGTCAACGGTGGGTCCACTCTAACAGTTCCTGATCGCTATCTTTCGAAAAAATGGAACGCACCCTATCGCACCAGAATATCGCAAGAATATCGCGTGCTGTGGGTCCAGTGTTTGAAACGTGGGGAAACGTAGACTCCCCGCGGTTTGAGATATTGTTATTGTCCTTCAGCTGTGGGTGCCATGCGAAGCTGAGGGACGCATGGTCTGGGTATGGTCGGTCCAGAAATAGGGATCGGCACCGTAACCGTACAATAGGGTACGGGTCTTACGGTAATACCGTAACCGTCCCGTATGCCCGCCGCTGAATATCTTTACGGTACGGGTACGGTACGGTATTTCACGGAACTCCCTATAGAGCTTTATCATGGGGAATCCAAGTGTTAAGAGGGATAGAGATAGGTCAGAAATGGCTGAATCCACCGTTGAAAAGTCCACTCACCGTTGGTTTCAAGTGTTCAGGGCACCCCGTAAGCCGTAAAAATACGGCTTTACGGGTTCCCAAACCCGTCCCGTAACCGTCCCGTATGTGCCCAAAATCACAACCCGTATGTACCGTAAACTATACGGCCGTAACCGTATACGGTACGGGTGCCGATCCCTATCCAGAAGTCTCGTTACGAGAAACAGGCGCAAAAGGACATACGGAAGTTATTTCAAGCTTGGGACGACACGGGCGACCCGGCCGCCTGTGCCGTCGGCGGGACGGGGTCTTCAAGAAACCCTGGAAACCCGCGGACTGGGATCGCGGCTATCGGCCGACCGCAGATTTCCGGAGGTTTGCCCGCTCGTTTACGCGGAGCACGCACTAAAATGCACACAAAGGTCCTCAAAAATCATCTATAAACGGCAAAGCACTTGCCGATTCATATTTATCTCTTGCGTATAACTGCGCAGCTGAAATTGTTACTTCCCCAGGGACTAAAAATTAGGGCGGCGTCTTAGTCCAATGATCCAACCGCTTCCACTCGACGAGGCAGGCATTATTTCCACCGTCCTCGAAGGAATACTTTATGGTCAGCATTTTCTCTTATATTGGTCCGCGAGAGCTGAACATCGCGGGCAGGTTTCTCCCTCTTGATGTTCATGGCGACAATGTATACCCCGATTGCTGGCCGCAAATATGGCCAGATCAACTTTCCGATGGTTGTCGTCGCCTGTTTGCTTTGGTCTTCAGTACAATTGTGAGTCCCTGGAAAACACTCACCTTACGCTGCTGATTGGAATCCAGCATATTGCTTCAGACGTCAAGCGTCTCTACACTGGCCTCGTTCGCTTCCGGAACACGTACCCAGGTGGACCCCTGGCCTGGTTCGCCAACCGTCATTTGTATTCAAGAACGTCATCTGCACTTTCCAGACGGCACTTGGAGATGGGGTTGTGGTGACTTACACGTTTTCGATGCCTCTAGCCCGTTTCACCTTCCTTTCAGATTTACCGATGCTATATGGTTTGGCGCTCAATCTGGATCATAATACTGCCTATCATTATGTGGCTCGCCGTTTGTAGTAAGTTGAGAGAAGCTTACTGCGCTTAGCCGTTGCCCAGCTACTGGGGTTGGTTGTGTGTACACCCTATCGCAACCAGCGGCGGACTCGGGCGATATCTTCGTTCGTCGGAAGGGCCAATGGATTACCTCGTTTTATGCGACCACTTTCGCATGTAACCTCTGTGCCACAGGTATGTCATTCAATCGAGAAAAATCGATGAGAACTTACAAGGCGCCAAGCCCTGTTGTCCTACCGTTTGTGGACGATTGACCGCAACGTCCATCGCAGTCGCGTTGGCAGAAGCCTTACGATGCCAGTTTTGGAGATTGTCCTCGATGCCGGCGCCCTATACTCTGTCACTCTCATCGCCGCACTGAGCTGTTTTGTCTCGAAATCAAACGGTCAATACGTCGTGCTGGACATTGCTGGACATGGTGACCCATCATCTCTATCGCCTTCTACATGGTTATTCTCCGCGTCGGCCTCGCCCAGAATACTATAATGGGGGCTAGCCACATGTCGAGCACGATGCACCGTACATCCGTATCGCGCGGCGAGGCCCCAAGCCGAATCAGACCGATGCATGTACACATCGAGCAGTTGACGGAGGTGGAGCGCGACCCGTCGTCCGACAAGGCCAATGAAGCCGAGAGCCACGAAATGTCCCGAGTTTAAATCTTGTGGTACGGATAAAATGTCGCATTCCATAATTGAATTGTTGTACACAGAGTATCCTCGAGGGACCATTTGGAATTGATGAGAACGGAATTTTTGGCCAAGTGCGCAAGTCTAGGAGAGTACCTTCTTTGAACGGTGTAAGCCTCCCCAGTCCCAGCGGCGTTCACATGCACTCGAGGACCTACGGATTTGAGACGGGGCGCGGAGTGTGGATGCCGAGTCCGCGCTGCAGCTCCGAGATCTTCGACTCGGCGGGCACACTTTGCAGCGCGGGACATGCGCTGCCAGATTCGGCATCCGGATTGAGGCACATTGCAGCCCCGCGCGTACAGACCCGGCAGTACACGCGGGGTCGTGGACGGCAATTGGTGCCGCGGGAATAAGGGGGGAGGATGGGAATGAGGAGGTGGAAACGGATGAGTGCAGGAAGCATGGTTGTGGTGCGTGTGCGGGTGCGACTTGCCCAATCTGCCCACCCGCACGAAGGACTTGCGGGACGGGAGCACCGGCACCGTCTGCGCTATGCGCCGCACTCGTAGCGCACAGCATCCCCCCCCACACACACAGTCGGCGGCAGCACCCGCCACTGAGTGCACTGCAGCGGTTGGAAAGCGGGGCGCGGGAACGGGTGACAATGGAGGGGACGAGCGGGGGGGACGAGGAGCAAAGGGAGGAGGGGGAGGATGCGGAGAGGATGTGGGGTGAAACGGAGATAAGGATGACGAGCGTACCTTGTCTTTCTGCTGGTTGAGACCGAGTTTGCGCTGACGATGTCCGCGCACGCGCAACGCGGGGGAAGGTAGTGGAAAGGCAAAGAGAAGGCGGTGCGGGTGTATTCAGCGCCCACCCTCCCCTCTCATCCTCCAGGTTCCCAGCGTCGAGGCGTTCCGCGACGCAACGCAACGCCGGCGTGCTACGGGTGAGTGAGAAATGAGCAACTTAAGGGAAGGTTAAGCAGCGCACCGTACCCTGAGCGCGCGCAGGAAGGCTACAACGAAATTAAACCTCAGCGAGAGAATGAAATAAGGGAATGAGCGCACCTAGGCCATCCGGCACTATTCTGCGCGCCAGCCACACGCCATCCCCACGAGCTGAATTCGTACGGGAGCGCCTTTGCGAGTTTGGCGGTGAGGGGGAGCTCGGCGGCGGCGGCGTCGATGGTGTCGAGGACGCTCTTGGGGCTGCGCTCGCCGGCCTTGTCGTCAGAGAAGACGCGGTTGCCGAGGAGGTACTTGACAAAGAAGCGCATGAGGTGCGGGGTGTAGACGAGGTTGCGGTGGGCGCTAATGGAAGCAAGATAGGGACTACCACGGATGAGGCAAACCCGGGTCACCCGCAGGTCTACACCCGCGGATTTTGATCCGGGTCACCGCCACGGGTAACGGGTGACCAGCGACTTGCGACCCGTGCGGGTGCGGGTTGGAGGGTGGAGAAACCGGATGACCCGCGGGTCATCCGTGGATATTCTGTGTGTTTTTTTCACCCTCTTCTGAGCCCTCTTTGACGGCTAAAACCACTCTCAAATGACCGGATGGCATCACTTCATAGGCGGATCACCTCCGACAACTTCAGGGTCGCACGGTATGAGCCCAAAATGCGGGCCGGTGTGCGCGGGGTTGAGCATACGGCACTTCAAGTGGTGATTATGAGCCGCCCGACTTTAATTCTCGTTCCTTTGTTGAGTCAAACTGATTCCAACGAAGCCTTAGATTTTTCTTGAATTTTTGCGACTCAAAACTTGACTTGATACACGCGGCGAAAATGAAATATAACGACCCGTGGGTACCCGCAGGTACCTGCGGATTTACCTGCGGGTGCACCCGTACCCGTGCAGAGGAAACCCGTGCGGGTGCGGGTATGGTCCTGAGATGTAATTTACCTGCGGGTTTTCACCCGGATAGACCCGGGTGTACCCGTGGTAGACCCTAAAGCAAGAAGGATTGGTGTTAGTGTCTTAGAATACACCCAGTTGACGTAGCAACGCGGATCACTGATCCACATTAGACCGGTAACCGTTCAGAACCGTTCTCTATGAAGTCGGAAAACGTTCATACAGAGAGAGAGACCAGGAGAGACCGGTCGATCTGAGTTTGAATTCATAGGACGCGCGATCAGTGGCTGTGGCTCACGTTTTCATCACGTTTCACTTTCTCACATTTACATTTGGCTACCGGCAACTGTGATTCGGAAATCGTTCGCTTAGTAAGCTGATTGCCGGACAATTGGCGGCAAATTGACCGCAAGTCCGATTTATATGTTTGTGAACAAATGTGCACATAAGAACCAGCTTGAATCTTTCCCTAGCTTAACAGAACCTTGCAAGTAGCTTTCTGAAAGGAAACCACCCCATCTTCCAAGAGGGAAGGCCAAATTACCTTTGTTTGGTTGTGCTTTTGGTGGCCTTGCCGCTGATCAAGATGCACCCAGTACGGACACCGGCACTGCCCGTATGGGTCCAAAGTCAGGTCGAAATATCATTTTGACCCATTCTGCATGTATTGTCCAGAAAAGTTGACCAGATTTAAATTTGATAGGTGTGCGTCGGAACGAGAAAACACAGTTCTGGGCAATGAGTAAAAATCAATCCTGGACATTACATGTAGAATGATTTTAAAAGGTTTTTGGTGCCCTCAGAAAGGTTGCAGGTGGAGGGCATGATTTTATACGAGGTGCATCCATCAAGCTCTAAAGATTTGGCGGTGCGTCCCAATTCAGACAGAACGGTGATGCGATCAATTTCGCGCTAGGCTGCCGGTAGCCATGTATTACATTCTTTACTTTTCGTTGGCTACGTCATCTCTGCACCCGGCCCGCCTCCAGCCGACCACTGAAAAGAGGAAACACGTGAGAAAAGCATGAGAAAAGCATGACTCCTCGCGCGGCCTGCCAAATTTTGATCAAACTCAGTAATCAAACTCAGATCGACCGGTCTGTCTACTATCGACAAACTTGTTTTCATAGAAGATCAGTCACCGGTCTAGATCCACACAAGATCCACACAAGACCCACATCGCATCACCGGTCTCACTGTTTCTGACTCTTTTTTTTTTTTTTTTTTTTTTTGGAGCGTTTGAATAACAAAACTCAAGTCTGCAGAAGCATTCTAGGTTTGCCCGCTTGTGTTGCTGGTTTTTGGGCCAGTCATGCCGGTGAGTTCGTCCAGGAGGAAATGCCGTTACGCACAATTTTTTACCAGTGTGGGGCTCTGGCCTGCTGCTTTTATCCTATACCATGTATTGGCCACATACCCACTAAAACCCCCTCTGTAAGTGTCCAGTCGTCCGGCAGTGAGGCCTCATCCATGAGCAGCCCACTCCAAGTGTTGAGCACTATTTGTTTTTTTCAACGCGAGTGTGCCAAATTTCACTTTATCAGTGAGAATGATGTCACGTTTCAAAGCTGCGTTGATCAATTTCAACCAACGGTTATGAATGTTAGCCGTCGTAAGTATTGTGTCTGGGTTTACAATAACTCGGTTCACCCGAATGTTCCAGATAAGGTGCCATGCAATTGATACTAGTATTGCAAATAACCTGCTTTTCTCAGGTCTCACCGGTCCGTTTATTGGTTTGAATCTTACTAGATTGCAACCCAGGATTAATCCCCAGTTGAGGGTTGGCCAAGACTGATACTTCATTGACCACAGTTGTCTCGTCAAAGACCAAATAATCTTTTGTTCTGGAGATTGGCACTCCAAAGCAATGTGTTCTAAAGATTCAGTCACACCACAAACATGGCATCTGCCGTTCATTTTCAATGGCTCAATATGCAACCAAAATTCTCCAATTCTGAATGTGCTGTGGATACATTTCCATAGGAACTCTCGCGTGCGTCATTGGATTGTCGTCGATCGAATTGATGTCCAAATCATCACATCAGAGGGTGTGTATCCCGAGACTTCTTCTATTGCGCAGCGTATGCAGTCCAGATTTATAAAGGTGGACCTTCTGTATGGTTTCGGCTGCAAAGACTGTATGATTTTTGTGAAAATTCTCTGTGAGCCCTGTGATAGTAGCATTCCAGAGGACTGGAACATGATATCTGGCGCAGTGTCTATCTCGACTTCTTGGGTTGATTCATCACTCCCAAACTTGGCAAGATTATTTTCAACCTTTTTGAGCTGTGTTCTTCCCACTCTCTCATTTAACATGGCTATCGTTGCCTTGAGCAGGTGAGAAATTGGGTTCTGTAGATCATTTTCGTACTTGGTTCGCTCCTTGACAAGCGCTCTCAGCAGGAAATCAGAAGAAGCGCAGATGATCAATGGCACATTCTGTGCTGTATTCTGCAAGATGAGGAGGAGTCCCCCTAGTAGGGCCGAAGTGAAACTCAACGGTATAACTGGCCGGTCAAAAGTAATGTATACATTCATGTTATCCTGTCCACTCTCACTAAGTCTCGTGAAACTAAGTTGGATTTTGGGTTCAAATTCCCCGGCATGCAATATGTTCGGGTGTAAAAAATATGTGACCACGCTTGGGATGTCATGTGGTTCCGAATTCCGCTTGGTCAAGATCTTGTTAAGTCCATCCTCGGATGCAAAAATCCGGAATCCGGATTCCAGATTTCGTAATGTGAAATCTGGATTGAAAATCATTGGTCGATCTGCCTCTATGGGCATTTCATTCATCTCTAGTTCCTCTGCATTGAGGGCAAGCTCATCACTGAGGTCGAGATTGGAGACTAATGGGCTCCACTTCTGGGCAATACTGTCCATCAACATCTTCGCTGTTTCAATGCACTCTCCTGGATGCTCGCAGTTGAGTTCTGTTCGGTCGTGATGGCACGCCAGACATCCACAGTTTTTTCGCCCAATTCCCGAAGGATTCACTGTGTGAGGTTTTCTTGGAACAACAGTTCTCCTCCTCGAAATGGTAAGGGTGTCTGCCACTGTTTTAACACCGTGGTTCATTCTCAGGCACTTGGCAGAATCCCGCCTATTAGCTCGCTTGTAGCGGTCTATGTCTACAGCCGGGTGCTTCCATATTGGCATCTTCAGTTTAACTTCCTTGCTTATAGATAAGCCGCTGAATTTCAGATTATATTTTCTGGCCGTCAAAATCATCCGTTTAATCTCCTCTGGTAGCGGTGTCCTGTTGGATATAGGGATATGGATGTCTTGCAAAAATACATTTAACACTTGTCCTGCTGGAATTTTTAGGTAGCTATTCTCCAGGAAGTTTGTCAGCAGGTAGTCCACTAAAAAACACCAAGTAGGTCGCCCGTCCCCTTCTTTAAGGTACAATTGCAAGTTCCAGAGGTCAATTGCCTCATTTCTCGCTGCTAGATCTAGAATTTGTTTTCCACCTTGAACAATGTCCAAAGTCATTGTTTCATGTGCTACTCTGGCTCTCTTTCCGTCCCAAAGGAAGACATGTTGAGCTCTTATCAGTGTGTCTTCAACGTCCTTTGGCATGCATTGTGCTCTGGTCAAAAATTGGGTTCGTCCTCCAATAACCATGTTAATTATATGTCTCTTGCCCTCCAGTCCAGGCTTTGTTACCCTCCATCTGTCGAGGTCACTCGAGATTTTGTCCAGACCATTGGGCCAGGGCGTAATATAAGCTACATTATTTCCAATGAATGCCCCCAGCAAGCGAAATGTGTCACCGTCTGCAACTATTCTCATTGTTTTTCCAATTGCACCAACTGGCATCCGGTTATTGATTCTTCGTTCTCGTAATACCTTTGCCCGATGTTGAGGTGTACCGAAGGGTAAGAGAACTGTTTTGTTTTCATTAAATTTTGCCGTCGAGGCTGTGCACCATAGATTCAATATCCCCCATAATGTCTCAAGGGAGTTTACGGATGATAGGTATATTGTTGTATCGTCTGCAAAGAGTGAGATGATTAGTTCTTCGTCCTTTCCGGGGACTTTGATTCCTTTAAGCTCAGATGCTCTGATCAAACATGCGAGCAGCTTTATGGCCAGGTTAAATAATAGACATGAAAGTGGGTCTCCTTGTCGAACTCCTCGGCTAACTATGAACGACTCACTGATTTCACCGTTAATCATTACAACGGTTTCAGCGTTTGTGTACAGTGCTTTTATTGTGTTGCAGAATCTGGGCGGGAAACCCATATGCTCAAGAACTCGCAATAAGTATTCATGGTTTATTCTGTCATAAGCCTTCTCTTGGTCCAGAGCGACTATAATTCCATTTTCCTCCGCCGCCTCAGCATAATTCAGAAGGAATTTCGCAAGTTTAATCTGGTCTTCGATTCTCCGCCCCTTCATAAATCCCGCTTGATCCGGGTGTACAAGGGAGGGAGCCACTTCCATCAGTGTCAGAGAGTAAGATTTTGTCATCAACTTGTAGTCGCAGTTGAGTAGTGTTACTGGTCGATAATTACTAATCAGTGATCTATCTCCCTTCTTGAAAATGGGGCAAAGCCATCCGGCGTTGAATTTACAGCTTTCATCCATCCCATAGGTCTCGATATCAGCATACAAACGTGTCAGAAAACTAATGACATCGAAAAGTTGTTTCTCAGTACCCTTGCTCTGCCGGAACAGGATGTCCAACATCTTATAAAATTCAAATGGAATCCCATCAAGTCCCGGGGATTTTCCGTTATTTGACAGTTTCAGTGCACGTCCAACGTTGTCGGATGAAATCTCCTTGTTCATTTCATTGAATTGGGTTTCTGAGAGTCGAACCTTGCATTTCTCCAGTGTAATTTCAGTTGCCATCATTCTCCCATACTTGTCTGGTCGGTCCTTTGATTGCATTAAGTTGTGATAGTCCCGTGCCATCTTTGCCATTCGTTTAGGTGAAGTCTCATATCTAGGTACGGGTTCATTTAAATCAGGATCTATCTTCAACTCATTTATGGAGTCCTTTGGATGATAGCCTTTCGCAGATCGTGTCCACGATTTCGTTTGCAGTGTTTCACCTTCCACATCATAATTAACTTCGGTCATAGTTGCCTTATTTTCGGCCTCGTCTTCCAGGCATTTTCGGATTTTATCCTCCAGCATGTATATTGCCTCTGACTTATCTTCAGTAGGCATGTCATTGTCGTGTAGAACAATGGTCAATTGTGCCTTCCAAGCGCGTATTTTTCGAGTGGATTCATTACAAATGAATCGTGAGCAACTTCGGTCATAGTTGCCTTATTTTCGGCCTCGTCTTCCAGGCATTTTCGGATTTTATCCTCCAGCATGTATATTGCCTCTGACTTATCTTCAGTAGGCATGTCATTGTCGTGTAGAACAATGGTCAATTGTGCCTTCCAAGCGCGTATTTTTCGAGTGGATTCATTACAAATGAATCGCGAGCAATGTTTTCCATACGTTGTGACGTCTACTTTGAATTTTGCCCATAAAGTTTGAATATTTTGAGTTGGGATACGCTCCAAATGATCCAGTTCTTCCAGATCGGCCAGCAGCTTTGCCGCTAGAAGCTGTACTTGCTTCATGAATTTTGGTGATTTCAAGAGGTACAGAGGCAAGCTCCATCTGCCCTGCCCGGGTTGCTGCTCCGGCCGGCATGTAAGTTGTACCGTCACCAATCGGTGATCCCTCTTCACTGGGCAATGTTTTATTGTCCAGTCTCTGTAGGAGTCATACTCTTGACTATCTACATTTATTCGGTCAATTCTGGAGTATGAGTCATGTGTCTCGCTAGTTCGCGGATCTGTTCGATGTTGAACACAGGTATAGTCCCGAGTGTCGGGGAATGTTGCACGCCAGCCATCACGTAGTCTCAGTAAGTGTTTCAGTCGCTTATAACTTTCTGGGACTGTATCAGAGGTTCCCGAGTTACGATCTGCCGGATCTTCGGTGAAATTCCAGTCCCCCAAGGTAACGTTGGGCAAGGGTAATTGAGGATTATCGAACCAAGCTTTCCAAAGCTCCTTCCACATCTTGTCCCTTTCATCCGCTCGATTTGGAGCGTATATATTCAGAATATTCAGTGTGGACCCTTTGTGCCAAGGAATCACAATCATCTGGGCGCGACCCGGGATCAAGTCATATTCAACAATGTTATCGGTATCCAGGTATTTTTTGTTAATGACAAAGGCGACCCCAGCTGTTGAGCACGGCTTCTCTGGATGGGCCGAGTAAATAAGTTTGAACCAGCGTGTGAAAATGTTGTTAAATTTCACAGCTGAATCAGGGTCAAAATGAGTCTCCTGCATTGCTAGGACTCCAAGATTATTGGTGTCAATGGTTTGTTTGAGGAATTGTAACTTGTGGTTTCGACTATGCATGGATAAGTTCGTATCCCGGCCAGCAATATTTAGGGAGCCGATTGTCAAAGTAGACCGTGTAAATTTGCCGCAGTTTCGTACTTGCGGTGGTTTGTTCACTTTCCGAATTTTTAGATTTGTTCGTTCCCAGCCGTCTTGGTCATCTGAGCTCAACTCCGCTGCTCCAGCTGCTTTGACCGGATTATTCATTGTATCGGCTGTTGTATCATTACTAGTAGAATCCGGCCGTGTGTTCTGCCTCTCCACCTGGTGGGAAGTACCTTGGATATTATTTCGTTGAGGCTCCAGCTCAATGTCCTCCATTGGATGATCATCCGCTCTCGGACTTCGGGCTAGAGCGGGAATATCATCTGGGGTACTACCCTGTTGCCCTTCGCTTTGCCCTGTAATAGTCAGAGCAACAAAACTGTTACAGGAGGAACCCTGTATCTGATAGCCAGGGATAGGTTCCTGGGTACCCTGGCTCCTGCTGATTTCACTATCTGAACTCACAGCCAGCAGGCACTCATGAGAGGGATGCACCATCTCCCCGAAACCCTCCCGTGTTCCAGGAGGGTGCAAGGTGCTAAAATTATATTGTTGTGGTTGTACTTGCATAGTTTGGGGTGCGTTCAAGGACCGCCGTCCATGAGTATAACTGAAAGGGAAAATAACTGTCCCTTGATAAAAGGAAATTTTTGAGACAGCACACTTGTTGATTCAAAAGCTTGAATTCTACTCTGATAGGTACCATGATACTGACATTTTATAAGATTTGAGCTCGAGTTGAGCGCGGCGCCGGGGTCACGTGATTTCGGCCCGGTTACAAGGCAACGAGTCAGGCGATGATGGGTCATGGGGCATGGGGCATGGGCGGCGATGGCTGCCCGAAGACGGCGAGTCGACGAGGGGAGGAGAAGAGGTGGAGAATGAGGTTTGGGGACATACCACAGGCCATGGTCCAACCATTATGTTGCATTGGACAGCAGTAACTGCGAAGATGATCGATGAGTCGTTATCGACTTTAGCTCGAAGGCTTATAAATTTGGGCTCGTAGGCTCCTTCCGCCATTTGTGCGGTGTAGCTCGTAGGCTACGCGGGTGTGGAGGTCACCCTTGGGCTGCAAACCCTGGCTACAAACCCATCCTTGACCCATAGACCACTGCCACCCCCATTTGACCCAGTACCGCCCGCTAGCGAGCGTGGGAAAAGTGGAGATGGTGGTGGTAACGGATCAAGGAGCCTCCCCTCGTTTCTGACTTCTCAAAGTTGCCCGGCGGAAGTTTCTGACTTCTCAAAGTTGCCCGGCGGCGTTCAGCAACTACTAGTTGTACTTCCAAGCGGTGTCAAGTTTGTTCGAGTAATTTCCATAGTTGAACTACTGTACTATTTCGCTCAATTCTCCGCGGCTGTGACCCGTGACCCAAATTTTCGAACTTCAGTTTTCGAAAATCCGCTGGACCCACCGTGACCGGGGAAAAATTCGAAAATGTCACCGAGACTGGCCTGTTGGCGTGGGGCTGAAACACTGCTGAAAACACACAATTCTGTCTTAATTTGCTAGGGTTGAACCAAAGGTTAAATCAGAGTTACTTACCGTTGCAAGACTAGCCCCGAAGGGCCGTAGACACCCAGAAAACAGGTAGCCTGCAGCAGATATTCGATGGTTGAGCAGCAGCAATTTCCAGTTTGGCATTTGAGTGAGGGGTGCAATTTTTTCAACCTTAAGGCATTGTGAGGGAGAAAATTGGATTTTTCAACTCATTTTCGTCGATTTTGTGACTTCTTTTCAATGTTCGAAAATGCTCCCGGTGACCCGTGACAGGTTCGAAAATTTTCTGAAATTTTGAGGCCCGTGATGCGTGACTTACGAATTGAGCGAAATAGTACAGTATGCACTCGCACCTGTGCTAGCCTATGCACTCCCTTCAGCGACCTCCTTTGCTTGTCCTTTACACCAACATCGTGCCTTTCGACGCGCAATGTTGCTGGGATCCGCACTGCGCTTAAGGGCCTGCATGAAGAGCCGGGGAACATCGCCAAGGAAACTTAGAAAGTCCACCGTCTCCGGGCTCTGATCACCAAAAATGCGCTATCGACAATCATATGCATCTTCCACTGGTTTCTTCCCCACGCAGGTCGTCCGGGAAATATGTATGGCGTCACTTCCATCTACCACGAACCCCACACTCATTGGCACCGAGGCACCCCTGTTTTAGTCAGGTCTGCAAATCTTGGCGAGATATTGCTCTCACGACGCCGCGGTCCCCGTTCATGTCGTCAACTCCCACTTCCTCAAGCGTGTACTTCTTGACGGATCCAGTTTCCACTTGAACTCTCGAGGTCACGGTATCCGCAATCCTTGACCATGACTCGAACATTGAAGTCTCCCGCGGGCTGCCCCTGGCTACTATTTCCTCGCCTTTGGGTTGACATTCCCACTGCAGCAACTTACAACGGCAGTCCCGATTCTTCTGCCGCTGAGCCCAATTCTTCTACTGTTCAACTGGGCTGGATTCAGCGCCTCTGCTACAGAAACGAACACTAAACTATCCAACTTGACCGCCACTGTTGATCAAGCCAGTGCTCCGTGGTTCGTTCAAGTTTTCCCAGAGTAATTGTGATAACATAGCATGGTCTAGCCTGTGGACTTTCTGTTCCCAATGCTATTCCAGTGCCTGGGCCGTTCGCACCTTCTCAATTCGCCCCGACTATCTAGGGAAAGTAGGATCCAAGATGGAAGAACCTAATCGTTGAGCCGGCGAAGAATGAAGAAACGGAATACATCGCAGCAGCCTCAAATACTTCACTTGGCGACCAACAAGATTCCCTCTCTGTAACATCGGCAGTGTTATCGAATTTGTTCATCTCCCGTTTTTCCTGCGGCAAATCTGATGCGGTACGCCTTCTCCTTCCTTTAAGTTCACGCTTTCGCTTCTATGTACCGTTCCACCGAACCCGAGAACTAATGGTGACTTTAGGGCAGCTTCCTCGCCGGAGGAGGATACCACCGACTCTCTTCTTGTTCAGAAACCACTCTGCAGATGGCAGAAAAAGGTATGAGGATTCGAGCCAATAACTACATCGCGGATATTGGAGGAAGCCCTAGACCTTTTATGGGATTATTAGATGATTCCTTGCCCGGGCTCATACCTTTTCGTGGTGTACGGTACGGGTCATCCGATATTTGAGGCAGAGAAAATATTATATGTATATATGATATTTGCGCAAGTATAGCGGAGAGTATGAGAGGACTATTGGCGGATTGTTGTAGGAGAAGCAGGGGATGTCTGGATGGACGTCGTTGTCATGACGTCCGGAAGAAGTCCCAAATCGACATCGGCTGGAGGAGGCTGGAGGTTCATAACCGGAGATTTGGTGAATGTTTGATCAAAATGGCGGTGGAGCTCATTGCCAACTTTGGCAAGTTCTGCCGGTTTCCGAACAGAAGACGAATGTATGCGAATTGGCTGGCCTGATGTTTATGAAACGGGGTGGTGTTCTGTGCTCAATCATTTGCCCTCCATTTTACCTTATTAAGAGGTACTTGAGGGGTGTTCACACATCTTCCTCAACTTGACATCCAACTTCGAGATCACAACTTTTCAAGTTGCAACTTTGATTGAAGTTGGGATTGAAGTTGGACCCAAGTTGAGCCCCAAATATCCATGTAGGTCTGCCTCGAAAACTGGGATCACGACGAGCAAGAGATGAGTGTGTTCGGTTCAATACCAGGTGTTTGACGTTTTCTTCAACTTGCGTCGATCAAATTGCGATCAAACCCCGCGGTTCCCGGGCCGGCTCTCCAGATCCGAATCTCCGTTTCTCCGTTCTCAACTCTTCCCACTCACGATGGTGGGATTCGATACGGATTATCAGCGCTTGAATCTCTGATGCCACTCCCTCATCACCGCCGGATAACTCACTCCATATCTTTTATCTTTTAGAAGAGCGATATGCGGATTCCGATCGAGAAATAATTGTCGTCAATTCAATGGTTATGGAGTCAGATTTGATCAAGGGTGCAGGAGGAGGAGAAGTATTTAGTACTCGCTAGCACCCGACTTTTCATCAGCTCTCGAGTCTCCCCCTTTATTCTTTTCTCAGCCTTTGTCTTCGTCACCATGACTCCAGAAGAACAGACCGCACTTGAAAAAATCGGCCTAACCATCCACGAGAATCTCTTGGTTGCCATTTTCATGTCCTTGTTCTATGGTATGCATATGTCAAATCAGCGTCTCAAAGAGCTCATTGTCCTTAGGAATGTACATTTTGATATTCCCCATCGCTGTTTCGACTTTGCTGTAGGCAACCTTTCTCCTGCGTCGTAATACAACTACCCATACATCACGACACAGTCGCAAGGGCATCTTCAAAGGCGCGAATAGGAGAGCCAACCTCCCCATGTTCAGTGTCACATTGCTTACATTCGTGAGCACCACATTGTTTTGGACGATGTATATTGCTGTGGGCCTGCTTTCGGTTTAGATACCGCTCAATTACTAAAGGTTATGCTAGGAATATACTGCCACCATCCAACTCAACCTCTACTCAAACCTCGACGTCTCTATTGTGGATCGAACAGCAGTAGCCAGTAGACAAGCAATCCGGTTTTCCATGGTTATTCTGTGGCCCCAACTCATCAACGTCAGTGCCTATCAGTTTTATTAGCCGCTTGAAACTCACACACTGGAGTAGTTTATGGTCGGGGACGCAATCGTTGTAAGTCAAGACGGAATTGTCACCGTTGTACATGTGCTGACCATGTGGTTCAGGTCTGGCGTGTTTGGGTGCTCTATAGCCAGAGGAAGTATATCCGGACTTCGCTGGTCGTGCTATGGGTCATAACAGCATTATCCTACACTGCCTATACTGGATGGCGACAGCATTTGATGATAAAGAACGGGACCGGGGCTTTCGACCCCACTGCTGAGAAACTTCAAGTGATCTGCTTCTCACTGTCCTGCGCAACCAACATCATTGGTACCTCTCTTGTTGGATTAAAGGCTTGGTACTTACATGTCCCTCTCCCTCGAATGATATCCTTCTAACCTTGCGCTCAAGGGAATTCCGCAGATCCATCCGAATGAACACGGGCGGAACGGGAAAACCCACAGTCGTTCAAAGGTGTCTGGATCTCATGACAGAAACTGGGATAGTATATTGCCTGCTGCAGGTCCGCATTCAAAATTCCTGAATAATTATACGTACTAACATATCAATTCCATAGTTCACCTTCCTCATGCTCAACTCTATCCAAGGCAGTAATAACAAAACGCCCGGAGGATCTTTCGACATTGCAACCCACCTCATGATTGAGGCAGCGATCGTGGTCGGCGCAATCTATCCCCTCCTCACTGTCACTATGGTATCGCAGTCTCGGTCCTTAGCGGTGACATCTCATGCACACATTACTGGATTCACCGGAAGTTCGGGTGTGCGCACAGCGGCAAACAACGAGTACCATTTGGGTACCAACAACCATTTGGGTACCAACAAGAGCCTGCCTAGCATGCAATTTGGGATTCACGGTAATAATGCTTCAGTGGATGAGTCTTTTTCTGGCACGAATTCGTTTCATGTGAATTCGAAGGCTTGATGCCGACGGGTTGCTGTTATCAATTTTGTACGATCACATAAGTAGTGCCCTCATGTATTTATGTACTGTATTATTTCGTTCAAATCGACAGGGGGGGGTGACGCGTGACCTTTTACCTATTCGACATTTCGACAGCCTGAGGCGCCGAATTTTTGCGTGACACCTCGAAAATTTCGACATTCAAACCAAAAATTTCGTCTTTTTTGCACTTATTGGGCAGTTTGGGGACCTGCGTGACCGATTGGAGGTTCAACAGAGGCCCGAATGATGCGTGACCTCGACCAAAGTTCGTGGTCGACAGGCTTACTTATGCAAGGAGACATCGGGATTTGACAATCAGACAGTGGGGGGAAAACAAGGGCAAAAAGTTTTTTTCGACCTTGACTCACATTTGTTCTGGCGGGATAGAGATGGGAAATCTAGGCTAAACCTAAGACTCTATGGCAGACCAAAAAAGGCCGATAGGGAGTCGTAGACACGATCACATGTGCATAGACCGGCGGTAGACTCGGTTAGAAATCCTTTACGTGCACATCAAATTTACAGGTCCCGATTCTTCCATCTGTACAAGGGGAACTCGAGATTCGAAAGTTGGATGGGGGGCCAATAAGTTTTTTTCGACCTTGATTTGAGAAGAACCTGTGATGAGCGTGACAACATGTCACCGAGACCGGGGTCTGAACCCCGGGGTTCAAATATCGAGCTTCGCCAGAACAGGGGAATAGGGTCCAGGGTAGGAAATGTCCGATAAAAGAGTGTCGGGCATGACTTGACTTCCAAGTGAGCGGTACCAGTGTCATAGCGATATCATAGTGGTTCTATTCTCGTTCCGCAACCTTTCTACCCAGTAGTCCTCTGCCGGATAAAATCCCGAGGTGCTACCTCGCTCCTCTCGAAGGATGCGAGAACCCAGACCGATAACCACCTACGAGAGCTCCTGCCGATAACCAGTGTCAAAGTGCTGACCAAGGAGTCGAGTATAGGAGACAGGGGTTTGCTGACGACGAGCAACAGGAGGCAGAACCCAAGTCAACGAGAGAGACTGAAGCCAGACAAGCTTAGTCACACACAAATCCAGTACAGGCCAAGGCAAGGCTGGAATATAGACGAGGTAGAATCTACTGTACAGGGAGATTCTACTGCTGCTTATACATTGTATCATGAAGGAGTCCGATCACAGGAACAACTGTAGTCCTGACACCATGGGGTAATTCAAGCCCTTGAACATATAGGAGTATGTCAAGGCAGCACCAAGAGGTTGATAGGGAGGATATCCCTGACAACTGAAGGTAAGGGGTTGAGACCTGGTTACAACTCGATCCCAATCGTCGAGTTGTGTTGATCACATCGTGATCTTCCTGAAAAAGGACGTCAAAGCTCGATCGGGGTTAGCCCCTGGTCAGACCCCGATCAAAACCCGAAAAAGAGCCTGATCATGACACCTCTGTACGTGCTTGTGTCGCTATGTCAGGATCTTGCAGCGCCCATTGACGAAGTGGTCGTCACCTCCGACTTGCAGAAAAATTGCGCCAACTCCGTTGCCGAGGGAGAATGTAAGTCCGGTGTCGTCAAGGTGTCGTCTCACCGTGATTTACAGTTCCCACTTCTTTCTTCTGCACAGTACCACGGCCCGGTAAGTCTTGCACTCTTTGTTTGAGTCTCCTCTGACACCACTCTGTGAGGCTGCCATAACACTGTTCCAGGTTCCTCAGGTAGTGGTATGCCACCGTGCCAGCCGTAGTTGAACTGTATATTATCAAGGGGGTTGCGGGATTAAAATTTTGGATATGGCGGGGGGGGTGTTGACGAGGGTTGAAAAAAAGAAGTCAACCCAATATCCTTCTTTCCAATCCTGCTAACCCCTTGTATATTATGCCACGGTAAATGTGCTACTTGCAAATAGCACTACCCGTGAATATATCCCGATGCTTTCTTATTCTCCTGCTCCTCACTCCCACTAGAGAGCTAATTGCACGTTGAGAAAGAAATCGATGATTGATCGATTGGTTCGGGAATGATCAAAGTAAGCGAAATCTGAGAGTGGTCAGTAAAATAAAAGTTAAGAAATAAAGCAGTGCCATAAGGCCACAGATTGAACGACGACGAACCCCGGGACCAGACCAGACATAGTCAAAGTCAACCAAGATCTTGATATTGCAGGGTATAGTGGGGAAGTATGGACCATTGAAGTAAAGGTTCATGAACCTTCAGTACTTGAGTGACCAATTGAATAACGAGTAACTGAACCACGGTTGGTAAAATCGATTCGGGCCATGAAACAAGCATACCTGGATTCAAGCGGGTCCCGTTCCAACGGTCTTACTCATTAAAATTAATTCTCAACTACTATTAGTAGTAAGAAAAAATTAAATTTCAACTACTATTCTACTACTGTTCTACACACCCATACCCACTATACTGTGCACACTACCGCACCGCTTGCAACCCATCTTGGGAATCAAGAATGAAAATCGAACAGAATGAAAATAAAAATGGAAATGAAGATGAAAATGAAACTGAAAGATTCTACACACGTATACCCACTATACTGCCCACACTGCTGAACCACCTTCGGAATCCGGAATGAAAATCGGACAGAATGGAAATGAAAATGAAAATGAAACTGGAAATGAAAATGAGACGAAAATGAAGACTACACGAGAATAAGGATTCAACCTGGAGCCACCAAGGTAAGTAGACTATTAGGCACCTAGTAGTAGGAAGAAGGCAAGACGAAAATTCGGCAATATTTGGTCGTCGGGTTTTGATCGCCGGCCTTTGATCCTCGTAATCCCGCTTTAGACCCAAAGCACAAAAGGCAAAATCGGCAACAACTGCCGATTTTGCTTTAACTTGTTGCAGAGCGAGGGATTCGGAGGTAAATAGTACTTAGTGTTTTAGCATCATAATAATTCTTCACTGGGACTTCGACTTCCAGTGCGCTCTCTCTCTCTTCACACCACTAGTGACCACCACGCAGTAAGTATGTTCCCTTCATTCATCCTGCAACTTTGACCTATGTGTAGCATGCCGCTGTATCGCACCAATCCTCAACTGTGTAATATTGTGCATGCCTACTGGCTAACAATAATGCAACTGGGGCGGCAGCGTAAGTACTTTTTGCTTGATCAATATGACCTTGCGTATGACGTCATCTAACTCAGAGTTACATTATCCGTGGTACTACGTGGGTGGGCGATACATTCCCTATGATATTGGAACTCATGTAAAGTTTGGCCTATTTCCGTTTTTTGATCATTTCCTCGAAATCTTTAAGGATCTCAAACCGAATACCGAAAAAATTTACCACCAGAGTGAAATCGTGGAGTTAAAGATCTTTCAAGATCTCAATGGATTTCCGCAAGAAATCAAAATTTATTTGAGATCTTGAGTGTCGGTGATCCGTGGACTTGCCGTTGATGGGATGTGATGGTCCGACGCCGAGGCACTGGAAGAATCTAGCGACCCTAGAGTTTCAGCACTGTTAAAGTTCCTCACCCAACTTGGTTACTTATCTTGAGAGCACACGAAGCAACATACTGCACTGAGTCCACAATGCCAGTGCAGTGTGAACCGTTATGATTTCAGACATGCTTGGGCCCGTAGTGTTGCCGATGTCCGGTTCGGTCCGGTGTGTAGCCGGAAAATCCGAACCCCCGAACTTGACCGACCCCGAACCAGGTTCGGTTCCTACAGGTTCGGTTCAAGTTCAGAACGGGTTCGAACCTGAAGGAACCTGTAATTTTCACAGAGTCACTGCTGGGGTACAAAAACATTGTGAAAATGCATACTCACTTGTTGAATGCATGGTAGGTGAACACAGACAAGCCCTGTTCCACCAGCTCAAAATGAGTTTTCTTTGCCCTAATTGGCAGTGGAAATTATATTCAGTACCATCCGGGCACTTCAGGGACATGATTATGAGCCGCGCCCAGTCAAGCACCCACATATTTCAACACCAACATTCTTCGCCAGGTATGGAATCAGGTTGGGTGAATTTTTGGATTAAAAATTGGTTGAAAATATCGCTAAATACACCCTCAATACCTTCAGATTCGAACCGGTTTGCACATGTCCGAACAGGTTCGGGAAATTCCAACATTAGCCGAACCCCGAACCTCAACTGAGGTTCGGTTCGGGTTCGGTTCGGGTTCAGAATCGGTTCTGAACCCGACACCGGCAACACTAGCTTGGGGTCCCTGGACTCCACAAAACTACTTCATTTGATCGCCAGCCTTCAAGCCAATTAGCTTTGTGTTCCAGATGTAACGCGCACAATGTAAGTTCCAAGTTACTCGACGGCTCCTTTCTGTAGTGCGGGAATCAGTTGAGTCAAGATCTCGAAATGTGCGCCACTCAAGGGGAATTAAAGATAAGAAAAAGGACATCACCTATAATTTTATTTTTTCAGTACTTTTGGCCTACCCCTCCCCCCCTATGTAAGGTGATGCCATCAAATTCCCTTTTAGAGAAGATATCTGAGGTCAGGAGAAATACACAAAACTCGAGCTGTATATTTGGACAGTGTAGAAAGCGACAGTGGCAGTGATTTGACAGCAGCAGTTACATGTCTCGTCATCTTTCTTAAAGTGCACTCCGATCCGCCCTGCCCTCGGCGGCCTCAACCCCAAAGTTTGTGATGGACCTCACGGGGTTAATCTAACCGTGTGCTATGTACTGGGCGTGACCCACGACCGGGTCATCAGTAGTACCGGGCCACCTTACAATTATAATCTAATCTAATGACTTTTGACCACATCTGAAGAGTACAGAACGAACATAAATGCATGACGCCTCAACTGGCAAAGAGACGGGATGCTGAGTAGAAGACTGACCGCGGTACGGGCTCTGAAAACCAAGAGATCAGTGAAAGTTGCTATTTTGGGACATGCGATGGATTTCTTTTCATTGCAGCTCGCCAACCTGTGCAGTGGTTACATCCAATGTTGTTGAGGACCCCCAAATATGTGTTAAGAGTAGCCTGGAGCATTTACACTACCATTCTGGTGATCGAGTAATTATTTTGAGGCGGGTAAGCAGATGCTCAGCTCGGGTGCCACCATCACTCGTCCTCGCCGTATATCTTGGCCAATTTCGCGTACGGACTTAAATCCTTTTACCACAGCTTCTTGTGCACTTCTCGCATGGGGACCAGCACATTTTTAGATTTTTAAAGAGGCCGAGAGTGCTCTTATAGAGGTGTCTTTTCCTGCACCGGAATTCTCCCTCCTTCGCCCAAAACCCACGTCGCAGCGTCAATCGTGGGGCCAAAAATGTCTGTGTCAGGTATGTGGGTACCAGAAGAAGAAGAACTCACCCCGAAAAAGTGCAAATTTGTGTATTTTCACTCTTCACCCTCTGAATTGAGTCCCCAGATTCCCCACTACCACTCCTAGCGAAGTCGAATCAAACCCACGGGCCGACAATCCCATCGCACGAGCTTGCGCCTCGGATCAGGACAGCATGCCATCCTTGGAGTCTGTGGTTAGCGGTAGAGACACGGAGGGCCATCCCATTGCAGTGGAGCGGTATCTGACCTTGGAGGAAATTGAGGAGAAGCAGCAAGTCATCTCCGAGTGGGCGTACAGTGTTACGAACGAGGATAATCTCCTGGTGGCAAAACAGGCGCTGTTTCGCGAGGCGGGTCTTCCTCTTCCTTCGCACATCACTCACACATATTGGAGTGTACCTCCGGATGATTGGCTGGCATTATGCACTGTAGTAACGTCCCGTAAAGCGTCTCCTAAGCTTTCAGATTAAATAGAGTAGAGGTGGTGTTGCAAAAGGTTTTTGAATGAAATTGACGTGTTAAGTCACGCGTGACCACACGCGTCAAATTCTGTCCACCCTGGCCAAGAACTGTTGCGACCGCAATTTCGGGATCTGTTGCCGGCCGTGGAGCTTTAATGATGGTCATGAAACCTTCAGCATTCTTCTGCCCATTCCTCCATGGCTCAAACTACGACAACAAGCAAGAAAAAGAAAGTTCCCACCAAGAGTCTCACAGAGCTCGCCGCCGACAAAATTCGGCTCACGGAGGCCGTCGAAGCTGTCACACAGTCCGGTCTGACCAACACTGGACACCCCAAATTTTCGCTGCGGGCTGCTGCAAAGCACTATGATGTTCCTCGCTCTACTTTGCAAGCTCGATACAATGGCCGTTTAACGCGCGCGGAAAGTCACGCCACTCAGCAGAAGCTGAGTCCTCCTCAGGAATTGGTTCTCAAGAAGTGGATTGGGGTTATGGCAAAGCGTGGGGTTCCTCTGACCCTGACTGCTGTCGCAGAGTACGCGTCCTCTATTCTCGGGGAAGATGTACCCGTTTCGTGGGCGCATGCATTCCGGGCGAGACATCCAGGCCTCAAGGGCCGCTGGACCACTGGGCTGGAGAGTTGCCGTGCGCGCTGCCTGAACCGGGCGCTGGTGTCGGAATATTTTGATATACTGGAGGAGCTTCAGCTCGAGTACAATTTCCCGCCGGAAAACATTTATAACATGGATGAGAAGGGGATTTAAATGGGTGTGGGAGTTCGCCAGATGGTGCTTGTTGACCGCGACCAGAAGACGGTGTATCATGTCAAGGACGGGAATCGGGAGCTCGTCACAGTCATCGAGACGACCTGCGCCGATGGTACGGCTTTGCGTCCCTCGGTCATCTACAAGGGAAAAACACGAGATTTAGAATGGGGTCGAAATAACCCCTGTGAAGCAAGGTGCGTCGATGTTTTGATGGCAGGCAGTTACTGACATCTTATGCAGCATCTCCTTCTCCCCCAAAGGCTGGACCGACAATGAGCTCAGCAGCATGTGGCTGGAGCGCGACTTCGAGCCAGAAACGGCCGCGCGCAATGTTACGAATGGATGGCGCCTCCTCATCCTCGACGGCCACAATTCTCATTGCACCTACACATTTTGCCACTTCGCCGAGCTCCACAGGATCATCATCCTCTGTCTTGTGGCTCACACGACACACCGCTGCCAGCCGAACAATGTCGCCGTCTTTGGTCCCCTCGCGTCTTCGTGGAAAGCTCAAATTATGACTTTATCTCGTAAATTCACCCGCATTACAAAGTACAATCTCCTCCAGTACTACGACGCCGCGCGAACCAAAGCCATGACCCTAAGGACCATCCTCGCCGCCTTCCGCAAGACCGGTATCTTCCCATTCAATCACAATGTTATCGAGGACGAGGCGTTCGAGCCGGCGAAGAACACGACAACGCAGAGTGCGCAGCCCGTTGCAGCAGCTCTCCCCGACCTGCTGCGTGCAATAACAGTTAGCCCTGGTCAAGAAGAAAGTGCAGACGACGCACCAACACATCCCAATATGCCCACACTGCCCGCTACACCCGCCACACCTGTGTACACCCTCGCCAATTTCCCCAGTCTCCCACCGCCCTCTGCTTCGCGTGCAGCCCTGTTGAAGTACAACACATCCCTTGCGGAATATGTGAATCGTTGCAAGGACCAGATGGCCGCCGACTTCGCGTCCAAGCAGCTGATGGACGCGGAGAATGGCCGTTTGCGGGAGGAGCTGTTTGCGAAGAAAGCTCGCCCTGCCAAGCAACATGTGGGTGGTGCAGGTGCACGGCACATGACAGCCCAGGAGACGTTGGAGGCCCTCGCGTTTGTCGACTGGAAGGCGCAGATGGTGACACTGCATGCAGAGTTCAGCGCTGACGAGCGGGTCAAGAGCGCGAAGGCGACGTACAATGGGGCTTGGAAGGAAATGATTGATCATGCGAAACAGCTGGAAAAAGACGCTGTTAATGCGGTCAAGGCGGCGGAACGAGAGGTGAAGAAGGCGGACGCAGACGCGGAGAAGGCGAGGAAGAAAGTAGAGGTAGATGCGCAGAAGGCGGTGGAGAAGGTGAGGAAGACCGCCGAGAAAGAAATGCGCGACGCGGAGAAGGCTGCCGAGAAGGCAGCAGAAAAGGCACGCAAGGAGGTCGAACGGGCAGAGAAGCAGGAGGCGACGAGGGTGGAGAAGGAGAGGAAGAAGGAGGAGCGTCGCGTTGCCACTGAGCTCAAGAAACTCGCCGCACCCGCACCCACGAAGACGAGCAAGAGGAAAAGAAAAGATGATGAAGAACTCACCGATACAGAGAACCTGGCGCCTCAGCAAATCCCAGACACCCCACCCGCACTCAAGCATCCCCGCCCCCAACCCGTCCCAATGCATCGTGGCGCACTGCAGCGACTGGATCCTCCCCACCTTGATGTTCCTGACCATCCAGATATGAGTCGGGTTTTCGGCCAAAATAAGATGAATTGGCAGTTGGTAATCGACCCAGCCTTGGTGTAGGGTGGTTGGGTGCCGCAGGGAATGGCCACATTGGTGTGCGAGACGTGGAAAGAGGTGGATTAACGTAGATAATGAGAGACCGGTGTAAGCGGGTCATGAGTAATCACATTTGTATAAGCTGGCTCGGTACTACCAAATCCGATCCCAGGTGGACTTTTTTCGAAAGTAAATTCATAGTGGCATCGGTGCATCTCCCAAATATCTATTCCTCTGGTATATTGTTCAAAAGACATTTATCTAATGATGTATCGACTCAAAATCCTCCTACTGCAAGTCATCAAGGAGATATTCATCAAAACATTTGAAGTGACCCGGTAGAGGGGGTCGCACAGTAAATCTTTTATTTTGGGCTCATTCGGCAACCCCTTGGCATACGTAGGGCACATTTTTTTTTGTTTAATTGTCTCCTGGCTTTTTCCGACATCCACAGGTCGTCAATCTGTCAGCTTCCCCCTATTCTATTGAAGAAACACAAATGTCGTGTTACTGGCAGTCCAAGACTCCGTCAGTACGAAGACCGCGTGCTCGGTACTCCCTCAAAGAGCTTCGGTGCATCGTCTTTTGCCGCCTTCGGTTGCTGCTGACCTTGGGCGGTCTTTGTCAACTTTGTTTTCCCATACATGTATTCACCTCGACCTCTAACACCATACCACCCCGCCCCATCTTTGCGGCTTACCTGTAATTGGAACTCGTCCTAGGCCCTGTTAGTGCGCTCTGAGTTCAAAGCTATCCACGGAATTAAACCCCACTCCAACACTGGCAAAATATGTTCAACCGCAGGACTAATATAACTTTGACCTAACTGTCTATCCAGAACACACTCGAATCCAGCCATTGTATGCATGAATACTATCGCTATCGCCTCCATCACCCCCACCTCCAACTATGAACCCCTTGTTGGAGATCTTATCTCCAGAGAGGTATGAGCTACGTGCTGTCACCTCGCTTAGCCTACAGTATATCTACGTGGCATCCTGTACCGTAACGCTTGCGCGTTTGACCCCGAATACCACTTGTCTTCCGTCCTTCGGGCCCTCCCATCGTATTGCGCTAGTCCTGTCTCCTGCGTCGCCTCATGGTGTCAACCTCCATTCTCGGCCTGCCCTCGGCCAGGATCCTCTACACCCCTTCCTGCCTGACCTGGCAATTTGGATATACCGAATATTTTGGCCTAAAATCCAAGCTTAAGCCAGGTACATATCCACCCACAATCACATTGATCTTGTTTGTTAAATTCTGCCGCACGGGATAAGATTTGAACCGCGTGGGGAGGGGTTACCATATGGCATGTTGTATTAATTGCTTGAAAGCTCACTTATTCAAAAATAGAACGTTAGTTCTGATTTTTGCTGTAGAGGTCCAAGAATGTCCGGCCAAAATGGCTTATATAAGCTAACCGGCTCGGGCCAAAAGGTACCCGAAAAAATCAACCAGAAATATTTTTCACCTAGTTTTTCAACCTTCGTGCGAGGGGATCGCGCCGACCAAGGAGCGAGGTTGGGCGCGACACCCGAGCCAAACCTCTGGTTCTATTTTTGCCCCGCCGCTTGCCGGCTCTACTAATCATCAAGAAGTGGCTGGTTACACCACCAAAGTGCCGTCGCGTCATGAGCAGATGGCACCGCCACTGCGCGGACATCTGAAGCGGCAATGTCTGCACTTGGTAGCTATCTGGCCGCCAGTTGCTCTCAGCAGCTGGGTTTTCAGCTGCCCACCAGCCGGTCCCCTTTGTGGTGGGTACGTGAGGCAGCCAGATGGCCGCACAGTCTGCACCCATCCAGTAGAATCCAAAGTAGAATCCAAAAATTGTGGATTCAAAGTATGATCAGTATTGTCCACCAGCTGTTTCGCATGGTAGGTAAGGTAGGGGCCATACAAATACTGTGGACATCACATGACCTTTCCTGATTTGGACAATTTCTTCGAAACAAATGCCCCAGATAATTATCAGGCTGCTATGACCTTAGTCCTTCCATAAAATGCTAGTAATGCTGACCATTGACCTTTATATAACTCCATGGAACTTGCATATGAGCAGGTGAAATGTAGTTCATTTTTCAAAAGTGCCATCACAGTGATTGTTACTTTTGATATCAAAGAGTGATGGGAAGTTTGCCCGGACATCTGCTCCCTCAATTCTGGGAGGTTTACTTATCGGGTGGATTGGAAGACTCTTAGGATGTATATCTCAAAGTTTATGGAAAGGCTAAGGACCCAGGTACACCTAATAATCCCGCAAAACTCCTTTAATTAGAGGGTCGTACCGATCGGTACGACCCTCTAGTTAGAGGGTTTTTTAGCAGTTTACCGCTCCCTCCAATAAGTCCCTCAATACCTCCAATATCTTACTTCAATATCTTCGATATCTCAGGCTCAGGGACTTAGGCCTTTCAAGGCGACTATGTGGCGGTGTTTGCCGGGCGCGCCGGTGGTCCGCTGTGGCGCTCATCGTTGCCGATGACGTTGACGACAATGTCGGTGTAAAATAGAGAAAAAATAGAGGAAAAATTGCAATTAAATTCCAGATAATACATTGATCTCATCTGCACCTAAGTGCCATCACGCGCCCGCCCGCCATCCTCTCGCTCATTTTCCCGCCCCTAGGACGTCGGTGCAATGGACCGGCTTCTAAAAATACCAAGTAAATACCGGTAAAATAGGAATTCAATTCATTTCATGAATACCTTGTCCTTCGCAAGAATAACGGAAGAACAAGCGAATACACTGTCGAAACTGACAGAACATGTGAATATCTGGAGGAAAATAGAGTAGCATCTAATCTCAAGACTGAAATACAATGCACTAGGGTTTTTTACTCTTCCCTTGAGCTTACAATCCATGCAAGTAAGTCGTGTTTGACGAACCTGCCAATTCGGCCGATCGATCACGATGGGTCACTGATGTGACTGTGACCACCCTTTCTTCTCCCTGCTATGTCGCCGCCTCTGCACCACACCCACTCCGCCACCAGGCTCCCTCCTGCGCCCCTGGGCTATGTGTCTTGTGCTTGCCACCGATACTATGACGGCAAATTCCAATCTGAAGAGGCTCAGTCAAGGCGCAAAAAACGGCACTTCTAGCTGGTGGCTCTACAGCAGACAGTGCGTGGTTTTCTGTGGTAAAGAAGGAGAATGCTAAAAGTGCCACTTAATAGATCTAGTGCTCTTCAAAACATCCCCACTGGCTACTCTCTCGACGACGCGCTGGAGCACTTAGACACCCACACCGCAATGCACAGCGCCTGACTGCGTCACTGCCACCATTAACATGGCCATTGCAGGGTGCACTTTGTGTGCATCCACATACCCTGCGACGGGCACCCAGACACACCCACCAACACCGAAATTTATACCGCTACTGGGACTGACCGCACCCTCCACGCTGTTTGAACACGTGCGTCTTGCGTGTCCTCCTCTATGGCCTCTCGTGCATCCACCACCTCATCTGCCCTGCCCCCACCTCCTTCTGCCTCCCGGACCCCTGCACCGTCAAACATGCGCACATTGTTGTCACGCAGCACAGGTGTGTGCCTATCTCCACCGCCGGGGTATACTCAGGCTTGTTGCGGTCGCGCAGTTGCCCCCCCTTCCCCTCGCTGGGGGTATACTCGGGCTTGTCATGGTCGCGCAGTTGCACCCCCTTCCTCTCCACCTCCCAATCAGGACATGCCCATGCCATCCCCTTCTCCCTCTTCTCCTCGCTCCAGCGGTCCTCGAGCTGCTCCAATGTGGATGAGGACCAACTTTCCCACGTCCAAGCGTGCGCACTGCAAAGAGGCGGAGCGCAGAACACGAAGGCCAAGCCGCTGCCGCGCCACCGCACCGCACCCCATCAAGAGAGAGCGGAAGTCGAGCCCGTGTCTTCGACCCTGACAGCAGGGACGAGGAAAATGGGCACAGCATTGAGCAAGAACCCCAGGCGCCGTTGTTCTGGGCCCCCAGGAGTTTGGGCGACGCCCGAAGAGCTTACTTCAGTCCGGTAGTAGATCACTGCAATTCCCTTGTATAAGTATTTTCGAGTTGACTTCTTTATCTCATGTTCTGTCAAATCAGACAGAGGGTGTATACAGGCCAGTGCAATTACACTGTAGTGCACTAATCTTCATCGAGCCTAAAAATCAAGTTAATGAATTTCTCCCCCACATCTTCCCCTTCAGCAGTCGGCTTCTACTCCTCCTTGGGAACCTCAACCCTGACACCTGGAAGACAGTAATGGTTGAATTCATTGAGGAGAGGCTTGTAATGGTCCCAGTATGCTTTGAAGCCATATTTTTTGATGAATCTCCTGTGAGCGGGTCAATTGGGAAGTTAAGATGCACTGGCTTCACCCACTGTCGACGGCGACTGTGAAGAAGAGGAATTAGATCCTTAGATTCGTTTTGTGGTAGGGGCAGCCTTACACCTCTTTGTTATCGGCATCTCTTTCATGACGACGTTCCCGGCCCAATTTTATCTTCTCTTCATCGTCCATGGTTTCGGCACAGAGTCTTGGACCTAGTGGTCAATCAAGGGAGTGTATAAGGGTCCTTAGAACCCACCTCTGCATCCGAACTCAAGCCTCTGCACACAGTCTTTCGGTATTTCTCATTTACGGGATATTAGTGTAAGCTTCAGAAACAAAGTTTCTGTGCTTCTACCTCTCTCTCTGTAGGCCTTCCGAGATGCTTGACGCTTATGCTTACTCTTTTGTTCCTTGGATAATTGATTTTGCCCATAGTTGTCCGAACTGGTGTGCAACATGAAGGTTAAGACGAAAGATGATCAGAGTTTGTACCGTAAATATGGGCAAGCTCTTGAAAACTCGGCGCGTTCGCGACCGAAACACAAAAACATTATTTTCGTTTTCTGTACATCTCAGGTGGGCTCAATTATTTCCAGTATTGTACTTTCATGCTCTAACAGTGCTCCAAAAAAGATATGGCCTATATTGCCCAGATTTGGGCCTTGCAGCAATATTTCTCTGTTCATCGGGCCGGTGTCCGAACTCATCGGCCGAAGCTGAGGCCTTGCAATTTGACGCTCAAAGTCTCTCCAAAAAATCAAGAAAGTCGACATAAATTAGACAATGCTACAGAGCGTCCAAGATTTGAGGCTATCTACAGTGGAATACATAGCAACACCTTTCTCCCACCGAGTCTTTGCCTCTTTGGTACACTCCACCTTCTCCTCCGTCGCAGTATTCTCAAACGCCTCGTCGGTCGGGAAGCCATTACGAATCCACCGGAAGAGTCCCCTGGCGCTGTATTGGACGAATGAGAAGGGCTTCTTGTGAGCTCGGATAGGGAGGTTGGAATGGCAGACAATGGCAGAAGGTATGAGAATGGTGGCCCCCAGCGCAAAGCATATAACAAACTTCAAATTCCAGAGGATCAAGTGTCCCCCAAGATCTGGATCGAACCAGCCTAGAGCCGTGATAGCATGCCATCCCCAGGAGATGTCGCCGAAGTCGAGGGGGGGACTGTGATCGTCTGCTTCTTGCAATTTGTCCCGGAACCCTTAGATGAAGTGGAGGGGGCAGAGGTGGGGTAGAAGGGGGAAGGAACGGTGTAGTCGGGCGTGGGATTGACCCAGAGAGGAGGAGGAAGGGGAAGAAGAAGAGGAAGAGGATGGTGGGGAAATAGTTGTTGTAGAAAAGGTCGCCTCAAGTTCTTCTAGCTCGTCAAGCTGGCCAGTAGCCTTTGCGACACAATACAAGACACGAGTTTTTCGTCGACATCGAGGTGCAGAGATAGGTACGGCATGAGGAGGAGCAGCCAGATTGAACTGAGAAAACTCCTTGTCGGAGCGAAGGGTTTGTCGGGCTGCTGAGAAGAAAGAAGGAGGTCAGTAAGGAAATAAGTAGGGAGGGGGAGGGAAGGAGGTAAGGTCTAGCTAAACAAAAGAAAACCCATACGAAGAGTTTGCCAAGTTCCAGGGTCGGATCTCTGCGCTCTGGCGGTTTATTGGGGGTAAAGAAAATGTAAAACAAAACAAAAACCCATACGCAGAGTTTGCCAAGTTCCAGGGTCGGATCTCTGCGCTCTGGCGGTTTATTGGGGGTAAGGAAAATGCAAAACAAAAAAAAACCCATACGCAGAGTTTGCCAAGTTCCAGGGTCGGATCTCTGCGCTCTGGCGGTTTATTGGGGTAGAGGTAGAAGAGTAGAGAAGGAAGAGAAGAAAGGGCTCAAAATAAATGGGCAATATGGCTCACCCATGGAAAAATACACCACAATGCCACCCGACTGCAAAACGCGTTTTTGGGGCCCTAGAAGAGCCCATGATGAGCAAGGAGGGTGGCCAGAAAAGGATTCAAGCCTTACAAGGGAGTGGCAAAGATAAATGGGCCAAAGAGGAGGAGGTGGTGGTGGTAGAAGAAAGAGAGGCTTTTGCACGCTCTGGGGTCACGTGATGTGACACATCATGTGATCAATTGCTGACCGTCATGACATGAACCGTTCAGCCTGCAAGCTCCAAGAAGACAGCTACCATTGGCTATTCTTACCCAGGCCGATTTGGCAAATATCTCCCTATTAAAAGAGTCCTCATGAGAGTTGAACCCAGCAAGACATGATCAGGAGCCTGACTTGGGGGAGGACCCACCTGATGAGGTGAGGGAAGAGGATCAGGAGGACAATGACGAAGAGGAGGGGGGAAAAGAGGTCGCTGAGATGGTGTACCAGCCTACGAGGCTGACAGTGGGTGGTCGTGTAGAGCAGACGGTCCATGAAGATGTGGAGGTGGACCCAGGACACAAGGATTCTGGGAAAGAGGGTGTGTTACTGCAGTTCCTATTTTATATTTTTATTGCCTTTTCAGAGTAACTATAGTATTGTCGGGAGAGGGGAGGGTGGCAGGCCGGGCGCGTGATGGTGCTTAGGTGCAGATGAGATCATTGTATTATTTGGAATTTAATTGCAGTTTTCATCTATTTTTTCTCTATTTTACACCAACATCGTCGCCAACGTCGTCGGCGAAGGCGGACCACCGGCGCACCCGGCAAACACCGCCACATAGTCGCCTCGAAAGGTGTAAGTCCCTGAGCCTGAGATATCGAAGATATTGAAGTAAGATATTGGAGGTATTGAGGGACTTATTGGAGGGAGCGGTAAACCACTAAAAAACCCTCTAACTAGAGGGTCGTACCGATCGGTACGACCCTCTAATTAGAGGGGTTTTGCGGGATTATTAGGTGCCCAGGTACATAGTTATTATCTGGCGCATTTGTTTCGAAGAAATTGTCCAAATCGGGAAAGGTCATGTGACGTTCACAGCATTTGTATGGCCCCTACCTTATCTTGAATAAGGCACCAATGCTTTGCAGATAAGTACTGTATCTCGAACTTCGTCTCTCGCAGTCAGACACTTCAACCATGGCGCTCGTACCTCGCTTGTTGAAGTCTGTTATTTACCGCGGGGGTCGGATCGTGTAGCCGCCTTATTATGTAATCTCGCGTAAGCAGAAAATTATCGGTTTGTGTATTCGCTCTTGCACAAAATCGAGTAAGCTAATTCCAAGGCACCTCTGTCACTATTACTACCAGAGCTGTCTCCCTCATTTTTTGGTGAATTTTGGACAGGTCTTAAATATGTGGGGTGTGAATCATTTCAGAATCGGCTTTACCCGGGCCTTTGTTTAAAGTCGTTTCGCGAGATTCCAGACCGCCAGGATGGTTAGTAGAGACTCGGAGACCCTATTTATGTACAAGCCATGCAAAATGTCGCGTCCTTTTCTCCCAAATCTTTGCGCGACGAGAGTTGCTTACGTGAGATTACATAATAATGCGGCTACACGATCCGACCCCCGCGGTAACAACAAGACTATCTCGAACTCGGTGTTCAAGTTCTCCATGTTGACGCCGGTGGAGGTCCAAACTAAGCAATATTCTGCGTTGATCCACTAGTTAGATAGTGACTTGAAAAATCAACTACACTGCAAATGTTCAACTCCTCTACGACTCAAATTAGATCATGATTGGTGGTCCGTGCGCTTGTTTGCCTTGCTTATAGTCACGTGCATGTTGGTCGCGTCTCAGCTCTCTCCCTCCTACCACTACACCGTCTCCGTCGCCCGTATTCCGTCTTCATCCAGCTCGACTCTTTCTTGCCTCTTCCTCTTCGAACCTTCTTCCCCGTCGATCGAGCCCCCTCAGCGAGCCAAAACCGGGACGCGCCACTTTGGACGGCCACGCGCTGCACGTCAATATCCCACCGAGCTGACGAACAAGCTGACGAAAGGTTGGCGGCCTCGCATGATCACACAAACCAACGGTGAATCTGCATCGTCCCTCCCTCTCTGAATACGCCCTGAGCTTACTAGTGCGATGTCTCTCGGACGGTCGCCTCCAGTTTACCAGCGCTCTGGCCGCGGGCTGGCACATGCGCCCTTACCCCTGCAATCATCAACGTGCGGTCGCGGCCTCGTCCTTGAAATCTGCGGGCGGCGCGCCGGAACTGTTAGCACAAACACCGGATTCACTCATGGACCTGCCCGTCTTTGCGGCCACACGACCTCTTCATCTACATCAACTCGTAGTCCTTTGAGAAGACGTTGCCGCGGCCTCAAGTCGTCAAACTGCCATCAAGTTTGAAATTACTTTCAACTCCGTCACAAAGTACTCGGTCTCAATCCCAATCTCGTCCTGTGTCCTTCCCTCAATATTCCAAGTCTCGATAGACCCGGCGGCCAACTTCAACCTTCAAGCCTTCGAATTCTCGATCTCAAAGACTTGGATCCCAGCCCCAAGCGCAAGTGGCGGTTTACATCTCAACCGGCTTGATTTCAAATCTCGGCCCAATTTCAAGTCTCAAGATCTTCAAGTCTCCAGGTCTTCGAAGTTCGTCTAGCACCAGAAAGCCTTGAATACCACAATTGGTCAACATTGCACGTTTCGATACACCCGAATACTTCGTCAGGTCAAACCGGTCCGCAAGCAATCCTCAATTTTCTTCAAGTTCTTGAGTCACCGATTTACCCAAGGCTTCATTAGGTCGATTCACGCGTTCAACAGTCCTTCATCGAGCTTCATTCACAAGTAGTCGATAACCAACTTTTCCTGCAATTCCCCGCGCATCGTGATTCCTTGCCGCCGTCGGTCACTCCTCAAAGTATCTCATAACTTAGGTATGGGAGTACGCCGATATATCTGAGTATTTGTAAATGTCCATTTCAAGTTCAATATATTCCCCGTTTCTCATATACCCGCGCCCGAGAGCCAGCAGTGAAACAAAAATAAAAACTACTGTACTATTACGACCATTAGTTCAGGTGACGGGTGACGGGGACCTGTGAACTGAACTAATTGAACTTGGTGACGGGTGACAATGAGTTTTCTGGCCCAAATAGGCCTAGAAAATCGCCAAAATTCGCTCCGGCATTCGCCGGATTGCCTTAAAAGGCAAATGTTGGCTGATTGCCGAGCCGTGAACTTTCGTTCGAGTGAACTTTTGCGGTGACGGGTGACACCCCGTGAACTAATGGTCGTAATACTACAGTAATGTGCATCTGAGCTAGCACCTGAAGGCCAGGCACACTAAACAGCTGGCGCCAGCTGGAAGTGGCCACACAGTGTGGCCATTTACTGTTCAACCTCGCCGCCAGATGACCGTCACCTACCCGCCAGCTCCACGCGACATATTCTCCACATTTGGACTGCACCTGGCGGGCAGGTGCCGCCCAAATGGCGGTGTACATTTAGTTAATGTTGTGTTGAGCCGCCATATGTGCATCAATTCAGGTTCCTATGGTTCAAAATGGAACTAGCGGCCGAGGTTTGGGGCGTGATAATCAGTGTGAAAGAAGGAGAGTCAAATTCGCCAAGGGGAGGTTGCGATTCGAAACGCACCTTCTCCTTATTCCTTCCTTCCTTCTTTGCGTGTAAAATTGAACCGTGGGAACTTATTGATGGCCTTGTTGGAATTCGGAGCTACCTCTTACAAAGCATCTGATCGACTACTTGGAGCATGAATTAACTACTTTCTCTTCACATTACTCGCTCGAAGATCCCTTCTAGCGGAGGAATTTCGTCTAGAATGTGTTCCGGCTCCGCGCAGTGTTTTATTTGAAGGTACCATCATACTCTGCACTCTGCAAATTGTCTGTTTCTTCCGTTCCGGAAGTTTTCTGACTCTCGACGTCCACCGGTCGATGGGGGTCCTCTCCCAAATCCACTAGCCGCTGGCGGATGAATGCGACGATGCCGGCAGATTCAGAGCCGGGCAGACCGCCTTCAGTGTGTATGGCGGGGAAATCCTCGTTCCACTGCCGTTGCAGTCTGCGGCGTTGGAATACGTGGACGAGTCCTAGCGCTGAGAGCGGTCGTCTGCCTGAGGAGTTTCAACATGTTTCAAGGTGTACTTTGTTGAACAATTTACCAAATGCGAAATACAGCACATTCGCCCCGAAAAATAGAGCGAACGCGCCATTGAGGAATGTCCAGAAACCACCGAATGTGGCAATACCGTTAAGCACTGTTGAATCGGGTGTGTCGATGAACTGTCTCGTGGCGTTTGGATGCCGTTGGACCAAGGTAAGCGTTGCGAAATCGGGATCTGAGGTCCCATTACCCGGGTACACTGATTGTAATCCGCGGATATCTGCAGTATAAACTGCCATGGTAGCAGGCTAGTGGGGAGCAGTTGAGAACTCCTGTCATGAACGAGCGAAGACGTACGGAGAAAAGACTCCACCCTGTGTTCACATTCACATCTGTCTGTGTCCAAGTGAAGGCCCCAGCCAGTTTGGATCCGGTAAACAGAGGCACACCATCCAGTGTGCCGCCAAACTCATTCAGCCATTCCGTCAGGAGGTCATGATTGTTGGGTCCAATGAAAGTACCCTGTATGGGCACGACATTCACTCCCGTTATTCCATGTGGAAACGAGAGTGACAGTGACACATTCATTATTCTGGACCATCCGTACGGACCTGAGAAATGTAAATCGTCTCGCGGACGGAGCTAGGTAAAAGGATTACATTGGATCAACACTGCACCGTTGATGAACAAAAATTGCGAGGACGTCGTTTTGCAGTCAACTTCTTTAAGTTCTGTTGTCAAGATGCGGGTTTGTATGTTGGATGGTACGGAATCCTCGGTTTCGGAAAATTGATTTAGACCGGTCTAATATGGGTAGATTAGGATTTATTGGCGGACTCACAAAGAGCTACGAACCAAGAGGAGAGTAGCATTTCCCGGAGGAGAGTCGAAGTGGGTCTTCTTGTCCATCTGGAAAGGACTAACATATTTGCTGTAAACTTGTGTTGTGGTAGGCATGAAGATGATTGCGATCAAGCCAAAGACAGGGACCCCCAATGCAATACACCAGAGGAGGCAGGCCCTCACGAAACGGATTGGGCCGGACTCGCCCCTAGGATATACAAAAGAAATATCAGGTTTGGAGCCAGTGAGACTTAGTATTCGTCGTACCGAACTAATGGCCGGGCAAAAGATCGGCTGAGAAGTATGCCCGCCGGGGTATACGGCTGGCGCAACGGCGTACAGCCTGATAAAACCCCGAGCCGTTGGCGGAACCAGGGCTCTGGGCATCTTGCAATTGTAGCGATGCGAAATGCCGCAAAAATCATTAATGAGAGCGATTCTACGAAAAACATGACAGGGCCGAGGAGCGTCTCCGCAAGGCTCGGGTCCTTGGTCCCGGATTTCAAGTCGCGGATGATACCTACGAGATCCCAAATGGCGTAGGAAAGTACACCTACAGTACGACCAAAATTCAGGTTCGGATGTTCACGCAACGCAACAGCGCAGAAGAACGAACCGAAAAATTCAGCAAGCGTCAGCACCAAGTCCAAGAGAGCCGACCCTCGGAACGGCCAACGGAATACACTGATATCGACTCATGATTGCGTACATGGACCAAAACGTAGAGACTGACGCACGAGATAATATGGTGAGCAGCGATCAAACATAAACCCGCGGCCGTCAATACTTCAAGTTGCACTCCGGCGGAAAAGGCTTGAACAATGAGGACCGATGTCCATAACAGTAAAAGGCGCAAGGTCCAGACCCTGACGAAAGGGTTGAAGAGAAGTGAAAGCATAGTAATTTGGCGGCGCATACCCACACATATTATATACCTGCGCCGGGAGAACATCTGATGCCAACTAGACGTGGCAGATTGAAGATGGCTTCCCGCATTGCAACCCCCTTTCAAGTGTGGGAGATTCTTGAAGAAATAGGTAATTTTCCACAGGATGTTGCAAATGCGGTGTACAACTGACACTGCATTCAGACCTCGTTCGATTTTCTCATGCAGCATGCTAAAAGGGTTGGTAGCTGGTCCCGAAAAATCGTATAGCACGATGCACATCAACTTCCCACTGGAAAAATGTCCCGAATTGCCAGTAGGTCAGTGCACCACGACAGCTAAAAGATTACCTGAGAACGCTCGCCCTCAACCTCGATTGAGCTATCTCTCCACGGAAGCGGAACCCTTGTTGAACTGGCGCGTCGAGCCCCCGTTGGTTAACTCCTTCAGCGCGAGCGGTCTACTCATCCTCATGGCAACGGTTTGAGCCGCGGTATTTTTGGCAACTAGCGTGAACCCGTGTAAACCGGAAATCCTGTGAAAGGATCCCTGAAATCAGTAAGTACAAATATAAGTAGTTTGAACATAGTTGTAATTATTCCTGAAATCTGCATGTGTCCCGCGGGGCACCGGTTTTTCGCCGTGGCGTGGCAGGACCCATGTTTATCACTTTATAGGTCGGATCCCGATTTCGGCCAAAATTTTGAGTTTTATCCGAACGAATTATTTGTTCCCACGGTTTTTGAGGCAGCCAAAACACTTATTTTCCCAAGACGGTCACTTTTCATGTTTTTTTCCTCAAAATTTTCTCAAAAATTTATCCGAACTCGGGGTCCGACCTATGAAGTGATAATCATGGGTCCTGGCGTGGCGTGGCGTGCCGCAGTGGCAGTGCTGGCGTGTCCCAATGATAGGGCGTGCACCAAAGCACGCATGAAAACCACCAGTTTTCTTTCGATTTTGAACCTATTCAAAGGTCAAAGGGAGACTAGGATTAGAGAGAGTACACTCTCCTCAGAGTGGTATTCTACGCCTATGACGGCTGAAAGTCAGTGGGACACTAGTTACTCGGTACTCAGCGCGGCTCCCTTACGGGAGAGGCGCTTTGTTGTCTAGTCAACCGTTGAGCTCTTAGAGTTTTTTTACCACCAGGCTCTGGGAGTACTAGAGGTGATCAAGAGGGACTATTGGTCTTAGTGGCTGAACACTATTAGCGGGGCCTTGGGAGGAACAACCAAGTTGAATTTAGAAAGACTCTCTACGAGAGGACTGAACTCTACTGGCAGCTTCACGGCCTGCCGGGAGAATATCGGCCTTACGGGAGAGCGTCGGACTTGCGGGCGACGGGCTCAACTCAAGTTGAGTTCCGGCCCGCCGGGCAGGCTAAAGTAACCGCCGGGAGACCTCGGCTGAGTTTACCGTTGAGCCGTCCGAGTACAACTCAGATCAGATCATCAAGATGAACCCTGTTGCAAACAATGTAACAAAGTTCGGATTGGTAGAAAGGCCAGACTAGTGTTCGTTCATAAGGAACCACCCTCCGGGATCAGTTCCGACATATCACGCCATCTATGAAGCAGCCAAGTTATCCCCTTATCACTCCCTCAGTTTGTGTAAATAAAGTAGAGTTACACCAATATACCTCAGTAAACGACTCCCCCCCACTTTGGAGAGGAATTTAGTCACTCATAGATAAGATAAGAACGGAATTGGGAACTGCAATAGATTGGATTCAGAGCTAGTACGTCCTGCGAACTACGCCGTTTAAGACCACTATAAGTGCAGCGACCCAGCCAGTTGAACCGCCCTTGGAAGCCAGCCGTTCTACGGTTTCTTGCGGGTTATTGAGTCTAACTCTCTCCCGCCAACATTGAGCTTGCTCTGTTAAGAGAGACCGTTTGAGGGAATTAAGGAAACCTTGGCCTTTCGTTCTACCGTCGGGCTATTCTGTGGCCGGAGTGCCTACCGTAGAGTTGTACAACTCTTTTCTTGACTTTCTTCATCTTTGAGGAACTTAAAGAATCCTACGGGAGAGCATTCAAATAAAAAGCTTGGGACCTTACCGGAGAAATACCTAGCCTACCGTTGAGTCCGTACTTGCGAACCAACTTGTCTTGAAGGGTGATACGTACCCTACTTCCCTGAGCACACACACAACGAGTATTGAGATTGGAGTTAGTGAGAAGATTGGTATTTGGGATTGATAGAGTGTTTAGTTGAGTTATACTCGCTATGCTCGTTAGTTTCACCTATCCGTTGATTTCACGGCTGCACTCCCGTGCACCGTTTCACCGACGTGCAAGTGTAGGCTTTTTTGAGGGAGTTCAGGTTTCTTGGGGGTAAGATGACAACTAGCAATGTCCTCTACTCCTTGTAGCAAGCTACGTTACCAATACTGCCTTTGCAATCGATTTATCTGTAATCTAGTTTTGTATCTGGGGCCACTGAGCAAAGGTCCCAGTAAATGGAACCTGGCCAATATGGTTGGATTAGACCTCAGAGCACCCATATGTAGGGAAAGTTGCCGGTGCCTGGAAATGATGTTGGAAAGTGGAAATCATTATTTTATTGGCATTATTCAAATTCCCACGGTTGTGTTCGTGTTCATGTGTGAACGTGGCCACACATACATGTTTTCCCGCTAATATACATATATTTCGCCTCCTAGATCCTCTAAAGAGATAGAAATGAAATGACACAGATCCGTTCAGCGAGGATACAAAGATTTTTCAATATCAACTAAGTATCACTGCCTGGTACGTCGACTGTAATCCAACCCGGCCCCGGTGCCACAATCTTGCCGACAGGGACAGCAACCACTTTCTCCTTTCTGGGCCCTTTGGGTCCACGCGGACGAAGTGTGCGAGACTAGCCTGGCGTTTTGGTGCAGGAGTGTCTTTGTGCTCGCTGGCCAACCTGGATCGGCCTTTGGTCGGTACCTCCTCAGTGCCAACTAATTCATAAGCTTATCTTAAGTTCGGGCGGTAAATACCGTCAGCCGTACTTAAGTTCATTTTTCCTACGGTTCGAGCAGCCTGATGCAGGGTTTGCATATACTATCAGTGACTGCCTACCGGGCCAGTCGGGCTAACGGGCCATTCGATAATACAAGCCTAGAAGCTTCCAAAATGTGTGATCTGAGAGGTCGTGGACTGAATTACGATGTCCGACGTTGATGTAGATCAAATTTCGGGGCGAAGTGATGCGGTTGATCAGCAGCTGTGCCCGTTTGGTTCCGACGGTGGGTGAGAATTGATCCATTTCTTATCTCCGACGGCGCTCGCCCTCTTCTTTTCCTCTGTTCTCAACCAATTCTCCACCGATTCCCACGTGTGCGGGCTCGTTTTGTTGCCTCTACCTGGGGCAATTCTGTCCACCTACGCTGGACGCTAGAATAAGCCGAAATGTCTGCTGTACTGTCCAAGAACAGCCTGGCCTTCACCTGGCCGGTGCAAGACAGACTGCGCTCTGGCGACCCCCCCACTTGCTGTCGGCCTAAAATTTGGCATGTGCACTGATTACATGCACTTCTATCACCTTACACCTCTCTTTGAGCATCTACCGCTCGACTTCGTGGTCACTGAGGGTCATTCCACCGGACCACCCATTTTTTATGTCGCAAATAAATGGATTTTGTTTGACAGGTTATTGGTATGAAGGCACCACCCTCTGCAGTTATTCATGTGCTATTACTTTCTATTTACCCTTCTAGCACTTGGTTCTGCCCAAGATGGGTCTCTCTGATTTGTAGTGCACACAATTCTGTTGATACCCCAATTTCCCCCATGCTCCCTGGCCGGGAGTGCTAGTAATTATAACCCTTGTACACCTTTGAGCCACATTTTGAGGATATAGAATTATGTATTCGAACCTCCTGAGTCGTTCTGAGTACTCTGGGCTGCATTGCACGAGCCCCAACAATCGATTTAGCCCGGTGGCCTGTTAGGCCGTTTATTGCCATTTTGGGGTCGCATCAAAAATAAATTCGCGGCGGACTCAAAACGGCACTTAAAATTGGCCTAAAACATCTCATTCTACTGTCAGTATGTCGGTCCTTACTTAAGGGTCAAAAATTGAATATATACACCACTGTATAAGCCGGCCAGAGATTAAAAGTGCTAAGGTGGCCCGGTTCCCGGTCACTGATAGTACACTTAAGTTTTTATTGGATGTAATCTTAAGATTGTTGAAAATCTAATCCTGAGACAGTTGAAATTAAACTGAAGACTGTTTTGATTGATAGAATATGTAACTACAATAATAAGCGACTCAAGTTGCGTGCTGAGCTCAAAACTTAACGGAACTTAAGGTTGGCTAACGGGACTTGAGTTTGGGTAGCGGGACTTGAATTCGTTACGGGCGCTCGAGTCTGTTACGGGACTTAAGTTCTGCAAAAGGTCAAGTTCCGTGGGATATTCCAAGCGATAATCTCGTACCTGTGGTTCAACCCGTGTTTATGCCCGTTCGCGGCGCGCGGCTTTGACAGGGGAGCCCCACTCCCAGCTGGAACTCGGATTTGAAGGGGGTGAACAAGTACTGAGGGTCATTTCAATTGAACAAAGAACAAAGAGAAAGCCAAGCATACGCGGAGTTATAGCTTCGGGCCATTGAGATGCTCGAGTGCTGGGCTGAAATATTCTAACAGAAATGTCAGAGTGGCTATGAAAACGGAGGGAGGGACGTACCTGGGGCATATTTTCGACGTCCAAGTACCAGAAATCAAAGGCAGTACTTGATAACTCGTTCAAGGCAGCGCACGAGTTACAAGTCTATAAAATTTATTTTTAGACTTGTTATTTACCCACGGTTTCCGAGCCAGTGGACCTGATTTTCTGAAATGACGTATGCTTTTCGTGTTGGAACACTTTACTTTTAAGGTAATTTGATTGCTGCTTACCTCACTTCTTTTTACTCATCTTCACGTGTTCTCAACTTAATTATCTTGAACCCGTCGACCATAGAAATAGATCCGACATCATGCGAACAGTGCTATCAGATGGGATATAACGATGCGAACAATCCTTGATTGGGACACATTGTCCTTCACCCTTCATATCCATCCTTTCGTCCATTGCCTTTGATTGTTTTATTTCCAGATCATTGAATGTCCAACTCTTTCAGGTATAGAATCAATGTATGCTTTCGCTTTTCACTCATTTAACAGCTAATATGTGCGCCTGGGCTGAACTTTTTCAACATGCCAACCAAATATACTGCAACAAACTCCGGGTTCTGGACAAATTAGCTGGGTCATGGCACACAATCTGAGTAGGCAGAAATTGTCCTTTTATGTGTGGAATCACCCTGTGCATTCACTTTTCACTCATTTACCAGCTCACCTGTGCACCTTACCCAAACTTTTTCAAACTGCCAACTACATATACTGCAACAAACTCCAGGTTGTAGGAAAGTTAGCAGGGTCATGGCACACTATCTGAGTCATCATAAGCCACCCTCTTTATGTGTAGAATCACCCTATGCATCTACCTTTCACTACCGGCTAACCTGTGCACCTTGCCCGAACTTTTTCAACCAGCCAACCAAACATACTGCAACAAACTCTGGGTTGTAAGAAAATCAGTGAGGTCATGGCACACAATCTGAGTGGGCATAAACCTTCTTCTTCATGTTTAGAATCACCCTCTCCATTCACTTTTCACTCATTCACCAGCCTACCTGTGCAACCTGCCCAAACTTTCTCAACATGCCGACCAAACATACTGCAACAAACTCCGGGTTGTAAGAAAATCAGTGGGGTCATGGCACACAATCTGAGTGGGCAGAAACCTTTTTCATGTGATGTTTTTTAAGGGCTACAATATCCGTTTCTCGGCTTCGATTGCACTCCTTCCAATAACCTCGGGTCATGAGTTCAATAGGTAAATTAAAACCGCGATGGATTAACATTCAACCGATGTGGTGGATGTACAGCAATGGTGCTCAGGCCTAAGTTTCTGTACTGCAAAATGACGATGAACCACTCCACCTAAGGCCCTACGTGTTATATGTAGTAATAGTAAACACAAAAGGCCGAAGGCCAGACTTGTACTGCCATGCGCCAGCAATGGCCCTCAAACACAAGTTAGTTGTGAAATTGTAAATGTCAACGTACAGAATAGGTAGGTGCTGATGGCTGGTGTATAGTGCTTAGTACTACCCGAGCTCGTGTCAGCGGTGGCTTGAAGGGACAATCACGAAAAGAAAGAGAAAAGGACACGCACCATGGACCAAGGTGGCACGAACACTCACGAGTCAATTCCGAAGGTGCATAGGGAGGTATCGTGGAGCATCGCACGTGTGGGTGGGGGTGGGCAGTGTGTGGCCAAGGCGACGCGATCGCAGGCAGCTGACGGTCAGTCAGGCCTGGTCGATGAGTGGTGGGGGAAGGAGAAAGACACGGCAAGGTGTGACGCGTGACGTTCTTTATCATAAAGGCCAATTTGCGGCAAATATTTGCCGCGCGTGATACCCGAGCGGCGCGACGTTCAAGTTCAAAGTGTTAATTGAGTGAACTTGGATATGGGCAAGATCTCGTTCGACCAACGTTCGACTGATCACTAACTGGGCCATAGATTTGATCAGTTCTCAGTTCGCACATGCGCCGCTTCTCCTTCCTAGCTACTCTAGTCTCTCCTGCCTCGAGTCAATTTATACTGACTTTTCCGGCTTGAGTCTTGAGTCTCGCATGTCTCGCATAGCGCCGACTTAGTTTGTGGGCAGGTGTTCCATTTTCGTAACATTCGCGCCAGCCCCAGCTCGAGTCAATTCACCTGGAACGAAGTAGTTTTCGAGGCGTCTCTCAGACTGGACGGGCTGGGTGGAAACGCCGCGCCTGCCGCGCATTGACGTGCACGCCGTAGTTAGTTCAACAACTGCCCTTGGACTTTGAGTATACCTCAGCCATGGTTTAGTATCTTAAATACATTGTTTGGGCACAGGGGGAATCAGGATTCGAAACTCGGAAAGGTGGGTCGATAAATAAATTTCAACCTTGGCTGGACCCCCCCTCCCCGCCTCCTTCTATATAGGGAAGGTGTTTCCCACCCCGAGCGCGGGCCGCTCCCGCCGGATTTCCCGCCATCTACTGAACCTTCTTCGTAGTCCCGATCGAGTCCCGATACCTCTTGTTTTTAATGTTTGAAGTACATCCCATGGTTCCTAAAGCTATTTAGAGTGCTACATCAGACTTTTGACACAAATCTTGTGATGCTTGTAAAAGCTTGTACAAGGGCAAACAAAGGCAAAAAGGTCGCAAGCTGAAAAGACCACAAAGTTAGACGAAAATTTCACAAGGTCGTCAGCTCGACCCGGAATAAGGGCATTTATTTCAAATTTGAGGATGGATTATTCCATCACAAATGTATTAGGTTGGCCAAATAGGTCTTTGGTGGCATGCATACTATTCAGCCTACCCTTGCTTACATTTTACGAGTGCATTTTTTCAGTCTTTTTTTATGCTTGTGACCTTGTCGGCAAGCTGACAAGGGCCAAAAGGGGACAAGATTTTTGTCAAATGGCTGATGCTACAAAGGCTTCAAGTGAAGCTGTATAATTTTGCTGAACCTCATCCCGGGACGCCCACGGACCACTTTTGGTTGAACTTGGGTGGAATTATTGTTTCAACACCTCCTGAGGTACAGTAAGTAGGAAGCAGAACTTGAGTTTTTTACTCACTAGAGGCTCTACCATGCCTCATAGTGAGAAGTTTTTTTCAGCCTCGGTCAGACCCCCCCCTCCCCCCGTCCGGAATTTTAATCCCGATCCCCCCTTGTTTTGGGCACAAAAAGTCCGAGTTTCAGCTCTCAGGTACAACTTCCACAAACTGTCCCAATATTTGCCTGAATTTCGGTTCTTGACCTTCTTTGTAGCTCAAATATAAGCATGTTGAGCCCATTGTGACTCTGTGAGTTTTAGTAATCCCCACTAACAGATGAGTTCAAGATCGGGCATCCAACTAGCTTGAACGGGCACAATCAGCATTGTGTTAGCTGCTGACGCGGCACTGCTCTATAATAGATGTCAGGCTTAGTAGAACGTTGCAGGTTGAATAAAAATATTCGCGGCACTTTATGGGTCTCGACGGAGTCGAACCCCCGGCGCGCACATGCATCTTGCATGAAGAACTCCATGAGTGGGGCGCGCCGTCCGACAGACTCTTATTCTCTCTGAGGGGAAGAAGAGATGCCATCGAGGTTGTAGGCGAAGGGGGGCACACTCGGACGAGGAAACACGAGAAGGGTGCACGTGGCCGAATGGAGTGTTGAGTGTCAAAGAGGGGTATGTGTAATGTTGGGTTTGCAGGCGCAGATGAGGAGAGGAAAATGAATGGCCGAGGGAGTAATGTGGAATGCGTAGCTCAGAAGTCAAAAAAGGTGGTCGGGTGAATATGATAGAAGGGTGTGGAGCCGGTTATTTGTATCTGCGGATCTGAATAATGGGGAATACACAATATTCGAGTCATCGTAAATAAGTCTCAGGCTGGAGGAGTGTCAATGGAAAATGGAATAAAAATCTTTGCGGCACTTTGTATGGGTCCCGAGGGAGTCGAACCCCCGGCGCGCGCATACATCATGTATGAAGAACTTCATGAGTGGTGCGCGCCGTCCTACAGACCCTGATGCTCCCCTCGTTGAGTGTCGAGCAGATGCCATCGCGGTTGGAGGCACACTCGGACGAGGGATTTCACCAAGGGTGAGTACGGTGTGAAGAATTCTCGTGCGGGGGAGCCCGTCATTTTGGATCGATCTGCTGCGGATCTGGATACTGTAATGGGCACACAATATAGTTGCTTTGCGGCCCGGGCCTTTGTTCAGCTCATCGTAAGCAGTGAAAAGTTG